>JAVTVJ010003649.1:0-33173 GCA_034509425.1 Eopsaltria australis
CATCCAGGAGTCAGTATAGAGACAGAGTATGGGCCACTTTTCTCTCTCAGCAATCTCTAGGGCTAGTTGGATGGCTTTCACCTCTGCAAACTGGCTTGATTCGCCTTCCCCTTCAGCAACCTCAATGACTTGTCGTGTGGGATTCCACACAGCAGCTTTCCACCTCCGATGGTTTCCTGTCACTCGATAGGATCCATCAGTAAATAAAGCATATTTTCTTTCGTTTTCTGGTAACTCGTTATATGGTGGTGCTTCTTGGGCACGTGTCACCTTCTCAGACAGTGCTCCAAAATCTCTGGCTTCTGGCCAACTCAAAATCTCTTCTAGGATTCCTGGGAAGTTGGGTTTTCCCATTCGGGCTCGTTGTGTAATTAAGGCCACCCACTTACTCCATGTAGCACTGGTTGCATGATGCACGGAGGCAATGTTTCCTTTGAACATCCAGTGTAGGACAGGCAATCGTGGTGCCAAGAGGAGACATGCTTCTGTCCCAACAACTTCTGAGGCTGCTTGAACCCCCTCATCAGCCGCTAGTATTTCTTTTTCAGTTGGAGTATAGTGGGCTTCTGATCCTCGGTAACTCCTGCTCCAGAATCCTAATGGCCGACCTCGGGTTTCTCCTGCGGTCCTCTGCCAGAGGCTCCAGGTGAGACCCTGCTCCCCAGCTGCAGTGTAGAGTATATTTTGCACATCTGGTCCTGTCCGAACAGGCCCAAGAGCCACCGCACGAGCTATTTCTTGTTTGATTTGCTCAAAGGCCTGTTTCTGCTCAGGGCCCCACTTGAAGTCATTCTTCTTCCGGGTCACTCGATAGAGGGGGCCCACAAGTTGACTATAGCCTGGAATGTGCATTCTCCAGAATCCTACAAGGCCCAAGAAAGCTTGTGTTTCTTTCTTAGTAACTGGTGGAGACATATTGGCAATTTTGTCATCCACCTCTGTAGGCACATAACGGCGCCCATCCTGCCATTTTATTCCTAGAAACTGAATTTCCTGTGCAGGTCCCTTCACCTTACTTTGTTTTATGGCAAGACCAGCTTTCAGAAGAATTTGGATTATTTTCTTCCCTTTTTCAAAAACTTCTCCTGCTGTATCACCCCACACAATGATATCATCAATATATTGCAGGTGTTCTGGAGCTCCACCCTGTTCCAGAGCAGCCTGGATCAGGGCATGGCAGATGGTGGGGCTGTGTCTCCACCCCTGGGGCAGTCGGTTCCAGGTGTACTGGACACCCCTCCAAGTGAAAGCAAATTGTGGCCTGCACTCTGCCGCCAGAGGGATTGAGAAAAATGCATTAGCTATGTCAATCATGGCATACCATTTGGCTGCTTTTGACTCTAGCTCATATTGGAGGTCCAACATGTCTGGTACGGCAGCACTTAGAGGTGGTGTGACTTCATTCAGGCCCCGATAGTCCACTGTCAGCCACCATTCCCCATTTGACTTCCGCACTGGCCATATGGGGCTGTTGAAGGGTGAGCGGGTCCTGCTGATAACTCCTTGGCTCTCCAGTTGACGAATTAGTTCATGGATAGGAGTCACGGAGTCCCGGTTGGTACGATACTGCCTCCGGTGCACTGTCCTGGTAGCAATCGGTACTTGTTGATCTTCCACCTGCAGCAATCCTACGATGAAGGGATCTTCTGAGAGGCCAGGCAGGATGGACAACTGTTTGATCTTCTCTGTATTCACCGCAGCTATGCCAAAGGCCCATCGATATCCCTTTGGATCCTTAAAATACCCTCTCCTGAGGGAGTCGATGCCAAGGATACAAGGGGCCTCTGGGCCAGTCACAATGGGGTGCCTTTGCTATCTGTCCCCTGTTAAGCTAACCTCAGCTTTTACTACCGACAACTCTTGGCATCCCCCTGTCACTCCAGAGATCCAGATGGCTTCTGCACTCTTGTGCCTTGATGGCATCAGTGTACACTGTGCACCGGTGTCCACTAAAGCTTTGTACTTCTGTGGATCTGATGTGCCAGGCCATCGAATCCACACCGTCCAGTATACCCGGTCATCCCTTTCCTCCTCCTGGCCGGAGGCAGGGACCCTCTATTTCTGTTCCTGGTCAGAGTATTCACTGTCTGACCTTTGTGATGCCAAATCAGAAGTTCCCTCCTCAGGACTGTAGGAAACAGTTTTAGTTTTCTTATATCTGGGAAATTGCTGATTGTCTTCTGGTCTCTCTGTGGTAACTACACTGACAGTCTTCTTAGGTGGCCCCTTCTTAACAGGTCTCTTCCCCCTCAGTTCTCGGACCCGGGCGCTCAGCTTAGAGGTGGGTTCACCATCCCATTTCCTCATGTCCTCTCCATGCTCATGCAGAAAAAACCAGAGCTCGTTACGTGGCCTGTTCTTGGGGGTTCCTTTCCCTCTGACTGGGGTTGGAGAGGAGCGATCTCTTGGGCTGCTTCTAAAAGTTGGGGTGGTGGCTCGCAGGGATGAGGGAGCACCCAGAGTTCCTTCTACATTTCGGAGCCAGGCGGACGCCAACTCTACAGTTGGTGTATCCATTTTTGGGTAATAAAGTGCCGCCAAGCTGCTGGAATATGATGCAGGGGCACCTTGAACCACCTTCCTCCACATGGCAAGTGTACAAGGGATATCCTCTGGATCTATGGTGACGCTATCATCCTTTAGATCACTATAGACAATTTCCAGCACTGCTAATTCTCTCAAGTACTGGATGCCTTCATCCACATTGGTCCACTTCCCTGGGGACTTTACAAGATCTTCCTTAAAAGGATATCTTGCCTTCACACTTGAAAGAAGCCGTCTCCAGAGGCTACAAGTTGCTCCTTCCTTTGCAAGTCCTCTTTCAATTTCCCGATCCCTAGCAAGGGATCCCAGCTGTTGGGCTTCATTACCTTCTAACTGCTGACTATCGGCCCCATTATCCCAGCATCGCAGCAGCCATGCAGGAATCCTCTCACCTGACTGGCGGCTGTAATCCTTTTGCAAGTCTCGAAGTTCGGATGGGGTCAGGGACCGAGTAACTTCAGCCTCCTGTTTAATCTGCCTCACTCCCTTCGATTCCTTTGCTGAGGGACCTGCCTCTTGATCTAGCCCCACCTCTTCTTCCTCTTCCTCTTCTTCTTCTTCTCTTACTAATCGGCCTGAAACTTGCCTTGTCCATTTTTTTTTTTTTCACTACCGGGGCAATTACTGTAGTTGTTGTCGTTTGGGTTCCTATCTCAGACATAGTTGTTATGGTTTGTATCCCTGCCTCAGCCACAGCTGTAGTTTGTGTCCCTGTCTCAGCTATAGTGTCCTCAGGCACAGTTTGAGTTCCTGCCTCAACCACAGTCCTCTGAGAATATTGAACAGAGGCCCGGTAGGCCCAGGCCAGCCCCCAGTACAGGGCGAGAAGCTGCTCGCATTCCTGAGAGTAAACGAGGCACCCTTCTGTCAGCCGACGGGCCAGTTTGTTAGGGTTATTTACCTCTTCAGGAGTAAAGTCCCAGGCAACGGGAGGTGATAACCGCCCTAGGAACCTGCCCAAATCCCTCTATATACCTTTCCACCCAGGAACTGGGTACCTCAGGGCAGATTTTAGCAGCTCCTCACCCAAGGGTTGTTTCCTTCTGTACCAGGGAGATGACAATTTCCATGAATTCCATAAGGTAACAGTGTTGGCAAATATTATTAATAATATCAGAAGGCTTATGTAAGGGTTGGCAATAATCACAGGAGCCTGCAGTAAAAGATCATCCATACTCAAATTCACCCAGGGCAGAGAGGAGTTATATTCATTCACAGTCATTGTTTGTTTCAACATGTTCCCAAACATGGCAAAACAAAGATAAGCAGTGTGGCAGCCGAAGGCCGTATGCCACATAGGAGTTTACTACTTGAGAGCTGCTATTGGTAATTACTAGAGCATGCAATACATGTGTATATATATATAAAACTGCCTTTATCTCGCCCCACGTTCAGGTGCCAAAAGAGAATGTCGGTGTTTGATCCCGGCCAGGGGCCAGGTGCCCACTCAGTCACTCTATCACTCCCCCTCCCACTGGGAGAGGGGAGAGGATAATATTGAAAAAGACTATCAGGGTGAGTAAAGGCAGTTTTATTACAGTGGAGGAAAAAAATAGAACAAGCAAGTTGAAAGTTGCGTGCGCAAGAGCAAGAAAAGAAAACAATCAATCTCTACTTCCCATCAGCAGCGATGTCCGGACACTTTCTGGGAAGCAGGGCTCCAGCACACGTGATGGTTGCTCGAGGAGACAAACATGGGCAAGTCCCGAATGCCTCCCCCTCCTCCTCTCTTCCTTCCCTTATATATCTGAGCTGATGTCATATGGTATGGAATATCTCTTTGGCTGACTGGGGTCAGCTGGCCTGCTGGTGTCCCCTCCCAGGATCTTGCCCCCCCCATCCCCTTCAGTGGGGGAAGGAATGTCAGAGGGACAGCACAGCTTGGCAGTAGCCAAAACACTGCTCTGTTGTCAGTGCCAGCTACCAAAGCAAAGTACAGCAGTGTAAGGCCTGTGAGCTTTACCCCAGTCAGACCCAATACAGTACCCAAGAGTCGGGCCGATGAAGAGCATCGTAACAACGAGCAGGTGGACCAAGCTGCCAAACTGAGAGTATCACAAGTGAATCTGGACTGGCAGCACAAGGGAGAATTATTTCTGGCTCGTTGGGCCCATGATGTCTCTGGTCATCAGGGGCGAGATGCAACGTTCCGATGAGCTCGTGACCGAGGGGTGGACTTGACCATGGACAGCATCTCACAAGTCATCCATGGCTGCGAGACCTGCGCTATGATCAAGCAGGCCAAGCGGGTGAAGCCTCTGTGGTACGGTGGACGATGGTCAAAGTATAGGTATGGGGAAGCCTGGCAAATTGACTACATCACCCTTCCCCAAACCCGCCAAGGCAAGCGCTACGTGCTGACCATGGTGGAAGCAACCACAGGATGGTTAGAGACCTATGCTGTGCCTCATGCTACTGCCCGAAACACCATCTTAAGCCTGGAAAAGCAAGTCTTGTGGAGACATTGCACCCCTGAGAAAATTGAGTCAGACAACGGGACCCATTTCAAGAATGGCCTTGTAAACAGCTGGGCCAGAGAACATGGCATCGAGTGGGTATATCATATCCCTTATCATGCACCAGCTGCCGGGAAAGTTGAACGGTGCAACAGACTACTTAAGACCACCCTGAAAGCACTTGGCAAAGGGACCTTCAAAAATTGGGAAATGAACTTAGCAAAGGCCACCTGAATGGTCAACACACGAAGCTCCATCAATCGAGCTGGTCCTGCCCAGTCTGAACCCTTGCACACAGTGGATGGAGACAGAGTCCCTGTGGTACACATGAAAGGTATTTTAGGAAAGACTGTTTGGATTAGTCCCACCTCAGACAAAGGCAAACCTATCCGCGGGGTTGTTTTTGCTCAAGGACCAGGTTACACTTGGTGGGTAATGCAGAAAGATGGGGAAACCCATTGTGTACCACAAGGAAACTTAATTTTAAGTGAGAACTGTGTGTAAAGTTTCATTGTATATTTATATATATATATATATAAAGTTTAAAGGGGGTACTGGTTTTGCTATCACATAGAGGGTGATAGATTAAGGGGTGGATAATGTCTTAGGTTACAATGGTATGTATTCTATCACCATCTTCGTGGGATGTTGGGGCCATGTGTGGCAGTGTTCCTGATGGCCGCAGAACGGTTTGCTAATGGGCCGGTCGTTAGGGCCGGATGGGCACTTCACTCACCCCAAACATTGCTCATCATCCCATTGTGAGATGCCCCGCCCAGGGGGAGGAACCAATGTATCCCGATCTGCATTGTAGTTCTGACTTTGAGCCTCTCAGTGATTTGCTTTCAAACTAGTACACCCAGCATGTTCTAAAATATTGCTAAAACCTTCTAAATGCTACTCTATACAAGTTAATCAGCTGAATTTTATCCCTCTTCAGTGCCCTCGGAAGGCGTGTTCTGTGTGTCTGAGCTTTACCTGAGCTCAGGTGTTTGCTCTGCTTTGGAGAAATACAGCATAAACAGATGATAGACATTCTTTCTCACAAATGTATTCTTTTTTCCATACTCCTCCTTTAATGAGCTGGTGCCAGAAGTTTCTCATCTGTTAGGAAGGTGCTGAAAGCTGGTAATTTGCTCTCCTATAGCTTCACAAAAGCTACCAATTTTTTGTGTAGTTCTTACCATCTAAAGGCAAATATAATTAAGAAATTTAGTTGGTTTACAAATAGGTCATGGACCATCTAATAAACTGCAATTGTTGACATTTATGGAGGATTTTTCTCCCAAACATTGTTTATGAAAAGCAATTGGCAAAAGGAATGAGACAAAAACTGCTGTAGGCTCCTATTCTGGGCAGCGCTCAGCCTCTCCAGCTCCTCCTCCTTCTCTTTCTCTCCCCAGCGCATCTTTTGAAGCTCCCTTTGAGTATTTTCATGTATGTTTATGTGCTACACTTCAAATGGCAAAGTAGTTTATTTTCTTGTACTGAGAGCTGTGGGTTGTTAATTGCTAGGCTGGTGTTAATGGGTTTCATCCAAATTCTGGCTTTCCTCTGGCGAGGCTGCAGTGCACTTTGGTGATTTCAGCTGCCATGCAGGCTTGTCGGGGTGTCCCAGCCAGGCACAAAGCATCCTGCCAGACCTCCTGTGGAGCTGTCATCTTCACCAGGTCAGTGTGGAGGACTGGCTGTCTCCAGCAGCACAGACATTTGTGTGTCTCAGCCCCAGATCAACCTCTGGAACAGCTGTAGGTGCATGTATGGTCTTGCTCTTTGTGGGAGAGCAGCAGTATGTCAAGCACCAGAGCTGCTGCAGGCAAGGAAGAGTCAGGGTACTGTCCTTGAAGCAGCCAGGAAATTTACCATCAGGTTTTTCTTATTTCAGTTTGCTGTACATTGCATCTCATTCTTGTACCAGAATCATTTACTCCCGTCAGGCAGCTGATGTGAACTAAAAAAACTCTTGCTGGAGGCAAAATGCATATTCTCTCTTCATTACCCACACCAGACTGGTGAGAAAAAAACAAAGGTGGGGAGGCAAGGAGAACCAGATCAGGGAAAGAGTTGAAAGCAGATGCCTGGTCTGCGCTGAGTTTTTTGCCCATGTTCCTATGTGCTCAGAGGTGTGGTTAGTTGGATTCAGGAGAAGGACAATAAGGGTCAGTCAAGGAATGACCTCGACCTGATCTTCTCAAAAACTGGCAATACTGGGTTGCAAAGTTGTGGTTCGGCACTATTGGTAAGGAGGCAAAACCAGGACCAAACAGAGTGGAAGCTGCATCCTGTGGGGGTCTTCAAGGACCAATAGCATCTTTCATACTTCATACATCTTGTCTATAAAACACATGAATCAACTCACTTGAGGCGAGAGAAGTCAGGAGCAGCTGACATCAACCACCAGGAGCCGAGCTGCTCATTCTTTCGGAGTTAGCACATTTCCCGGCCGACACAGTCTGTACTCTGGAGGCTGAGCCCTCCTTCCCTGCCAATATGAGCTGGGGACAGATGTCTCATAAACTTCTGCTGCTGTGTCAGACAGCTTGCCACTCCCAGAGTCCACCATGCAGGAGCATGGTGAGAGGCCCAGCTGGACGCTCCCATTGCTGGACATAACACTGGGCAAGAGGTGTTGTGTCATGCCCTTGGTGGTATCCTCACCATGTGTGGTACCCTGCACCACACAGGGTGTTGAGAACAGTCCTACCCTGCCTGGTATGGAGACAGCCCTGCTCTCCCTCATGATGGGAAGGTGGCGATAAGTGTGCAGGGCTTGGCTTTTTGGATGGTTTGTGTGCAGTTCCACAATTGTGTCGGAGAGGCCACTTTCTTTGCACCGGAAATTACTATAGTTGGAGTTTTAGTGCAAAAGGTCCCAGGGTGACCAAATTGGGTAATTTAAATTACCCATGACAAAACCCCTTGGAGCAAAATCCCACCCCTTCTTGCATGGCATGAGTCAGTGTTTCAGACACCAGTAATGATACAGAGGGCTTAAGATTTAAGGGTTAATTGCTGATTGTGGGTACTACTGGTACTGTTAAATTTTGCAGGTGCTTACTAGACAATGTATACCGCTTGCTCAACACTTATTATGCTTGCCAAGCAGAAGGGAAAGAATGTATGGCCATTGATAAGAAAGGGAAACCAGGACCAAAGATCCTGTTTTCAGACCCTGAAACCAGCTTGGACCGGCTCTGGGGTTCGGATTTGGACTAGGAACTTACAGAGCATGCGCAAGGAAGAAAGGTAAAAAGTTCATCTGAGGAAGACCACTTACTTCATCTGAGGAAGACCTTTACTTCATCACTGTGGCAGTGTGCAGACGTATTGGAATGCTAATGACTTTTGAGCTAATTATAATATGAAGCGGGGACAGACAATGAATATGTATAGGCGCACTGTGTGATCTAATGCATATGTAACTTGTAACCAGATATATACCAAGCTGAGGGCCACTGACAGCACGGATAGATTTGAAGAAATTATTCATTCTCCCATGTGTCACAGTGCTGGCAAAATATACCTACTTTACAACTTTATTAAGTTGTGGAGTATTTCCGCATATCAGTAAGAGCCGGAGAGAATTAAAAATTAAGCTCATTTAGTTTTTTCTTTTGCTGGGGCACTCAACTCCTATTAGCAGGATTATTCTCTTGTCAGATGGGAGCTGGAGATAGTTGTCCCAGATGTGCATGTCTAGTTTAAAGGCCTGATTATCTTGTTCATGTCACTTCTTGGCCTCTTATCAAAGGAACTCTCACGCACATCACCTTTCGACTCCTCACTCTCAGCTCTGCAAGGAGGAGGAGTACACTTAAACCATTTCCAGCTAGTGAGCCGATGTTTGTAATATTTTTTCCTCTGGGGCAATAGTGTCAAGAGGAACAGGCTCCTGAGCATGTCAGGTGGAGGGAGGATGGAAGATTTCTTGTGGTTGAGGACAGTAGATGAGGACATAGCTGCTGTGCTGCAGCAGGAGGGTTACAGTGCGGTGCATTGCCAAGCACGAGGCACCTGTCAGATAGAGTCTTCTGGGTGGCTGGGATTTGATTTAAAATAAATTTAAAATATCCTTTATTGGTGAAATGGAACTTAAAGCCTGAAAGTGTTATCAGGTGGCTCAAGAGGAAGCCTTAGGGAAAATTCAGAAGTACTGTAAATACTCACTTAAAAAAAAAATCATCTATTATTACTTTTATCAATATGTCAATAGATTAACTGGAAGTTCTGGTATTTCTGGATTCATTTACATGAACCACTTTTTGTAACAAAGGTATCAAGAAGAGAAATGAAGTATTTCCTGCTTGTAAAATCCCCAAACATCATTTTGTGCCTGTCAAGGTGTCATCAGGCTTAATAGAGGCATATGTCCTTCTGAAACCAGCCTGAGCATAATAAATGCAGGAGCTTCCATCTCTGTCATTCACTGGAAGAGAAAGCTTGTCCTTTCCCAAGGCACGTTGACAAGAGGCTGTTTAATTGAGCTGAACAAACTGGTACTTGAGGGGCCAGGGCGGGGGAGCTGCCGCGGGATGAGCAGCCCTGGCTGCGGGGCAGGCAGCTGGCTTGGCTGGGAAACCCGCACTCGGCGAGGAGTCCCAGCTTGAAATGGTGAATGGGCGTTCTCCGGATGACTTCATGGAGTGCCGGGAGCCAAGCCCACATGCTGCACTGCTGCCAGCAGGGGGGAGAGGGAGAGAGGAATTAAAGGAGAGGAGGTAAGAGCTAAAGTAAGTCAGAGTGGTGCTCCCAGTTAGATTGGCACAGTCAGCAGTTGTGAACTCAATGCTCTGTGACCATCTCTCCAGTCCCGGTGGACTTCTGTGATTCCAGTGAAAACATTCTGAATATACTCCACTTTTATGATGTATCATTTTTATCAGTAACTAGTCTATGTTAAGAAAAGTGCAACCAGTGAAGTTCATGTTGGGTTAAGCTGGCTTCTGTCATGTCTGAATCCTGCAGATGGAAGCATTACTAGAATTAACTATTTACTTGTATTTGGCAAATCAATTTTAACTATGCTGTCTGCTGTATTTGTTCATTACTAGCACTAAACTGCCACATGTTGCATTACTAGCTAGTTGTTCCTTTAATTCTTAAGTCCTCTCAAGTCTTGTCATTAGATTCTACTGTTTCTGTATCACAGAACTGTTCTATAGCTCTGCTAGCAGAAAATATTTTTGTTATCATGTGTGGAAATGCATAGTATGTTAAAATTCCCTTCCTCTTTACAAGGTGTGAAAAGCCAAGCAAGTTTATATTGTGCTGTGGTCTGTTCCTGATGTCCAACTTTGGTTTCCTCTTATAGCTGCTTTGGAGTTTGTCCCATTTATTCATTCCCATAATGCTTTACTTCCTGTCGTGGGTTGACCCCGGCTAGATGCCAGGTGCCCACTCAGTCACTCTATCACTCCCTCTCCCACTGGGAGAGGGGAGAGGATAATATTGAAAAAGACTATCAGGGTAAGAAAAGGCAGTTTTATTACAGCGGGGAAAAAAATAGAACAAGCAAGCTGAGAGTTGTGCGCGCAAGAGCAGAAGGGAAAACAATCAATCTCTACTTCCCATCAGTAGCGATGTCCAGACACTTTCTGGGAAGCAGGGCTTCAGCACGTGTGACGGTTGTTCAAGGAGACAAACATGGACCAGCCCTGAGTGCCTCCTCCTCCTCCTCTCTTCCTTCCCTTATATATCTGAGCTGATGTCATATGGTATGGAATATCCCTTTGGCTAACTGGGGTCAGCTGGCCTGCTGGTGTCCCCTCCCAGGATCTTGCCCGCCCCCATCCCCTTCAGTGGGGGAAGGAATGTCAGAGGGACAGCACTGCTTGGCAGTAGCCAAAACACTGCTCTGTTATCAATGCCAGCTACCAAAGCAAAGCACAGCAGTGTAAGGGCTGTGAGCTTTACCCCAGTCAGACCCAATACACTTCCTTATTTTCTTCATTGTCATATGGGTTTTTCTTAGCAACATCTAGCACTGCATCACCCACCCCTCTGCCTCCATTCTCTCTCTCCATTGCTAGTCCAAGAATCATTGTTCTCTGTGTGGTGATGTTGCCTAGGTCACAAATTGCATCATTTATTAACATTTTTGCATCGCTCACTTCTTTCCCATACCCTCTACATTGTGTGTGTGTACATCAATGTAGCTGTCACCAACCACTTATGTTTCACTTTTTAAATTAGTATTTTGACTTTTCAGGGTTTCTTTAAGCCATAAAAAGGAGCAGAGAGTTGGCTTTGCAGAGTAACATATTCAGGCATTTCCCCAGGCTTGCAGAAAACCCAGATTACACAGACCTGAGAGGTATGTCTGTGTTAGGAAGATGTTTACATACTGGGGGGCTGTCAGCAGTGGAGGCAAACACCAGCCATCAGTGTGCCATGTATGGCTTGGCTTCTTGTAATGTATATTGCGGCATACAATTGAGAAGTGAGAATGTATATTTCGGGTGTTAAGAAAAACAATTGTATTTTCTTTTACACTATATGCTAGAGTCAGTAATGAGAGCTCTGAGCCAAGTGCCTCCTCTGATGTTTTGCACTTATCTTGAAGCTCTTCTGAACTGTCAGCTGTGAACACAGGGAGGTTAGCACCCTTTTTGCTAAAGACCATTTAATCTTAGTACTAACCTTTCATTGAAGAAAGGACCTGTGAGCCCTGCCACTGCAGGTTCATTTCTGAATCTGGCTGCTGTGCGATCTCTGCTGACCTGCAGTGGGTATCAGAGCAGTCGCAGAGGGGCCTTCCTCTTGGCTTTTCTAGTCTCACATTTCTAACATGATCCTAATAAGCACTGACTTCCCTGCTGCCCTTCTCATTAGTTTTCACTTGAAAATACTGACTCAGAAAACTCCCCTGTATTCTTGAGCTGATCTGCCCTCCATATGTTTATTGTATTAATCCCATCCTAAACTCTGACAAGGTAACATCACATCTCATTCTCTTTGTTACAGACTGCAGGTTTTGGCTCTTCACCGTGAAATACCAGTCACGGTCACTTAGGTCATCTCTCTGTCTCCAGGCGTTGGCTCATGTTTGCTTCTTGACTATGAGTTTGTAGAGTTTTGTGTCACATGTGTCCCTTTCTGTACACTGGTCTCTGCAGGAGCTGTGGCTCAGTCAGTCTGAGCAGTCTCTAAGCTCACACAATAAATTCTCCACAAACATATGGCCTGGGACCACAAATCCTTTTCTATAAGAGATACCTTTGCTTTGTTACTGTTACCTTCTTGTATTTTAGCAGCCTGCTGAGGGTCAGAGCCAGGTGTATGAACATGGAACAGGCAGCCCTTGGGCCTGAAAAAAGAGATGGTAAAAGATTTTCAGGCTTACTAGGGGTGAGGGATGGTGTAAGGGCAAGGCCAGTTGGCTCTACATTTGCACCTTTGTTTGCAGTTGGGACCCTGCCTTATCCACACTAACATGTGAAGAGGGCATCAGTGGCTGCAGCCACTTGCACCTGCTGTCACCTGCCATCACAGCTTCCCATCGGTGCTTCAGAAGAGAGAAGTTTATAGTGAGAAACTGAGGGAGGACTCTGTGGTCACTCTGGGAGGTAGAAAAAGGGACAGACACTGAGAGGAGATGAATTGTAGGGTAAAACTGATGCTGGGAGATGGAACCCTGCTGTGCTGATAGAGCAGAGGGTAAGTGGTAATGTATCACGAGTAAAGGCTGCAGAATGACCTTAATGATGTGGAAATCTTGATATGCCATGCCTACAGCAGAACAGTAGCTCTCTGATGTTATTCCTTAGCTCATGAGGATCGTATGAGCCATCACACTATTGCTTTGAGGACTATATTTGCTTTTGTTGGTGTGACAGCTCTCCTTTCTTTTCCATCTCTTCTGAGCTCTGAGGGAGGATTCCTTACAAATTTCTTTGCAAGCTCTCTGCATCTGCTCCAACAGAAGCATCAGCTTCAGGCAAGGGCTGACAGGACTCGAGCCCACACTGGTAGTACCAAACAAAAACTAATATGTAGTTACCCTTGAATGATTAATTTTCATATTTGCATTCATGGTTTTCCCCTGCATGTGCTTCTCTGCCCCGCTTCTTTACTGACTGTTGGCAATTTGCATTTGAAGTAGCAGGCTTGAGTATCAGTAGATGTTTTGTGACATTTTGGGGGGCCAAACTGGGACCTGTTCACCTCCTCAAACATGCATCTGCCTCTTTGCCCTGCTATGCAAGTCTAGCAGCTGAGTAGAGAGGAATTAGCCTCTCTAGACAGGGCTTTCAGAAACAGACTTTAATTAAAGGTGCAGGATGGAGCTCAGTGATCACCTCTGATTACTGGTGCAAATGCTTTAAGAAGAGAAATTAGAGTAATGGCGTATTAAGAGGTAGATTCTCAGGTCTTTATCTCAAGCAGTTCAGTCTTTTTAAAGTGATTTGGCCAAATTCTGCCTCCTGGTACCTGTGTGCAAACCTAAAATAACTCCAATACACCAAAGGTGTTTCAGAGCAGGGAGGTTACTTTGCTGCTTTGGGTAGAGGCTGTTTTGAACTCTGTGCTTGGAAAGAGGAGAGGGAAACATCCAATTTATTTTACAGTGGTAAGAGGTAATAGAGAAATATTCTGTTTCATGCTCATATGACCTTGTTGTTGCCACATTATTTCTTTTGACATTTCTTAGCTTCTGCTGGTGTCTTAGGATTTTGGTTTGGTATTTTCAAGGACAGTATAATTATTCAAATCCCATGCCTTGCACAGCAGTGCACAGCATGCACCAAGTGAGATCAGTGGTTTAAAGTAATTACAGAAACATCATTACTTGATTGGCAAATAAAAACAGTTGTGAGAGTTACAAGATGCACTCAGAGACCTAAGGAGCCCCTCTGTACTTCCATGATCTCCAGAGCATCCTGTGCTTTCCAGATGACTCAGTCAGTAAAATACAGCAGATGTTAAATATGCTGTATTTTAAGAAATTGTAATATCACATCTATTGGCCTCAAGTAGTGTCTGGGTATCAGTCATGGACCTCTACAAAAACCCCCTAAATTCTGATTATGAGTGTAGAGATCTAAAGACAAAAAGGTGCATTAGGTAGGCAATATTAAAATGTTTTCTCTTTTTGGGCACTGGCTTAACTTTGACCACCTGTTACAGCATTTTCTGAAGCCTCAGGTTACTGCTGGAGAAACAACATGCAGGAGATGCCTTGAGTCAACTGGGAAAGCGAGTTCAGAGAGGTCATTTTACAGAGCTTGAGCTGTTTTAAAGAGCACAGGAGTCTGGTGTCACAGCACAGCTTCCTGTTCACAAGAGCCTCTTTCAAAGACAAATGTGAAAGGGTTTATCCGTTAAACATGGAGCCGGCAGCAGTCCTGAAGCAAGAGTGTGGAGTTGGATTTCCATAAGAGGAGACTGTGAAATGTCCTCTTTGCCAAACAGGTCTCTGAAAAGGACACAAAGACAAATTGGTAACTTTTTCAGGGCTAGAATATCTTATTTTGAGCTTGAACATTCTTTGAAATTTTGATGCTTTTTTTTTTTTTTGCTTTTAATTATGCATCTATCCATCGTAAAATTTTAATTTTTTTTTTCTTTTAATTTTACATCCATCCTTAATTAGAAGATTGTTCTCTTTTTTTAATGGAACCAAAGTAGAAGATAAATTTTTCAACTGGGGAAGCACTTTTAAATTTTACTATAATGAAGTTAGAGTTCATGAAAGCTTGAGTCTTGCCAAACCCACCTCACCCCATGGGCTTCACACCCATGAACAGTTTCCCACCACAAAATGCACTGTTGGGATTTGCTTCTGCATCATTGCTCAAAGTAGATCGTCCATGTGAGCTGTCCTTTTCTACCTCCATGTCCTTGTAGCTACAAATGCATCAGTTTGTTTTTCCTGGGAAGACAGGAAAATAAGAAATTTACATTTCTTATTTGCTTAAATTTATTTCCTCAAGTTTCTGATTTGCTTATTTGCTTCTTACTCTGCTTAAGTCAGCAGACCTCAGTTAACAGAAAAGACCAGCTAAACTGTTCAGCTGAAAATCTAGTAAGAAAAAAGAAAACCTATTCCCTTTGAAACCAAAAATGTTGAATATTTTCATTCTAGGGATTTTTAATGGAATTAAGCTAGTTGAAAGTCTAAATTTTTCAGACTGTGGGAGATGGGTGCATTTTTTGGCAGGCCCCAACGGATGAACCGTGATGGATTCATCTCTTCTCTTGAATTTGATCTACTTCTTATTAAAGATTCTTAAACATTAATTGAGCTTGAGAGAGGGAGGGAGAAAAGATAGAGTTATAAAGGCTCTGAAACCTTTTCTTTTGGACATGTGTGCTACAGGTGGGACATCCATCAAAAAAATTGGGAACTGAAGCAGCCTGAGAGTATCACCTTGTTTTTGTGGGTCCCTTGTGTTGGAGTCTGAGTCTCCTGGGGCAGAAGGAGTAGCTGAACCAACTTTTCCTGTGCCTGGTGCGTGTGGAAGCTGACATGTAGCCGTTACTGCTTGTCCTGACCCAGAGATACAGCCCTCTGTTTTTACCTTGTATTAATTTGCAAATGTCTTAGGATGACAGAAACCACAGAAAACCAATAAAAAGAAGTGCCCATATGGCTGAGAACCCTTTTATTTTCCCAAGCTGGACCTCCATAGTGCATGAGCACAGTCAGCAACCTGCTGAGCTACCACAGCTGAATGTTTCTGGTGGTTTCTCTGTTTCAGAGAGCTGGGCAAGTCTGCATCACCCCATATAGCAATAACTTTCAGTTGATATGTAACTGTTTTGAAAGCTTGTCTGTAAACAGAAATGGCATCAGAAAAACATAGCTGTTGTCTTTCTTTCATTGTTCCCTCCTTTTTTTCCACTCAAGATAGCAAGCCTGAACCCCATCCAGCAGGAAGTGTCCCCATGATTTCACTGTGGGTCACAGCAAGGAGCAGAGCATATCTCCAGGCAAAAGAAACATGGGAACATGGAGACATTTAGAAAAATAAACATGATGGATTTAATTTTGCTGATGTTGTTTTGAAAGGCTACCTTTGAGGTTACTAATATGCAGTACGGGTACAAACAGTGAGGCAGAGAAGCTATTTCCTTATCACTGCTTCCAGTTTTGAAACTCCCAGGGCCCCACCCCAATTCTTCCCACCTTATCCTTGCCATCCCCAAAACAATTTTCATCCATTCCTGCTTTGAATCTGCAAGGAGAGAGATTTAAGTAGAGCTCTGTCTTGCCTGGGAAAGTTCTTGCTTTAATCAGACACAGTGAGTAAGGATGTTTGCAGGGGATGTGTAGCTTTGAGGAGAATGGAGGCTTTTATTGCGACCCATGGGTTGTCCCCCTGGCAGCACAGCCAGGCACCCCACACAGGGGCTGTCCCTTTTGAAGTGGGGTAAATGGCGTAAAAGCATCTCGGGATAAACACGCTGCTCTTATGTCCTCTGTATAAAATGCATCATTTACTTGAAGACCATGGCCTGAATGGAGATTTAATGCTGGAGAATCCCGTGACTGCAGTTTGGTTTCTGCACTGCTTTCATGGATCTTTGACTCCTGTGTACCACTGGTTAAAGCTGGGGAGGGAGAGAGGCCCAGGAAAAGCCCTTTGGCTGTGGGGTGAGTGGACAACAGTGCTCCCTGTGCCTGGGCTTAGTACACCCCAATGCTGGCTGGAACCTCTACCTGCCCAGCAGTGCCCCACCCAAGCCACTGCGTCCACCACTGCGGCACACTGCAAGCCATGCGAGTCTGCTGGGAAACTATCTTTTGGCTAATGACGTATAGCTCTGCATTTAATTAGAATTAAAATGTAAATTATCTTAAACCCCTCTCCCTTTAAAGTTCAGAGAAAATTATTGCAGTAATTAGGCAATAGTTTTGATTATATATGAAACAAGATCAAGCTTTATGGGAGGGGCTGGAGCCCCCAGCAAGTCAGTCTATGAATCTGTCTGGTTCAGCAATCTGGAGTGGGGTTTCTCAGCTGAACAGGTCAGATGAGTGCTGTAAGATGCACAGCTTCCATGGACATAAGCATTAAATGGAAATCCTTGTCTTCAGCTGGAGTCTAGAACCTGCATTGTAGCTGGCAGCTGGCTGTGGAGAAGCAGCAGGGTGGGCTCTCCTTGCCTGTGCACCCTTTCAAGGGCTGGCATGGCCCAGAGTGGGGCAGGGCTCCTGGGCTGTGCACCCCACCAGGGAGCTGGGCAGGATGCGCAGGTGGGGAGCCGGTCCTGCTGCTAAGCGCAGCTGGGCAAGGGAGTCTGGCCAGTCCTTGCTAACAAGGAAAACCAGCTGAGGTACAGGGAGGTGTGCAGAGCCCAGAAGGAAAATCTCCTCTTTAGTTAAATGGTCTATAAGGAGCTGGTTGTTAGCATGCTCATGCTATCTTCCCTCATATCATACTTCCCTCTAAGTATCCCACATCCCTTCAACTTTTGCTTTCTGCTCAGGACAGGGACTTGTTTCCTTGTTCAACTTGTTGTTCCTGCATCCCTGTCAGCATCCCCTGCCTGCATCTCATCCCTTACAGCAGCTATAGCCCATGAGCACCAGGTACCAGAAGAGCAGGAAGTGATTCTGTGGGAGAGTGTTCAAGGAAATTAGGTGTATCTTCAGCCTTGCTGCAGTTAGAATTCAAGAGTGCTTATTTCTGCCAACAGATCCAACTTGCTTTACCATCTGCCCTCCGGAAATGTTCCCCCAGACTAGTGTTATCAACCCAATTAACATTTCAAAATTCTCAGCTTGCAGGTGCTGGTTTCAGAAAAGCAATCTTGTACTATGTTGAGCAATCTAGTTGGCATCAATTTGTTCTTAATCCCCTGTTCAAGCTGCAGACTGAAATACGCTCTTTTTCTTTTCAGTATTGTGTACAAAGTAAATAATCCTGAACAGCACAGGCTACATTAAAGATAATGATGCAGAAATTGGTTTGTTTTTTTCTCTTATGCACGTCAGGAATTCGCAGTTGCTATATGCACAATTTATCCTCCCACAAATTGGGTATTTTTAGCTGTTTGATTTTGCTGGTACAGCTATGGCTGCTGCCAAGGGAACTGTAGGATGAGAGCCTCAAGTCCCACTGCCCACTTTCCCCAGGTGTCTCAGATATTCTTCTTTGCAAAAAGAAGTACATTAAGGTTTGACTTGAAATTAGGAGCGCCTGCAGCTTGTGAACAGAAAAGGTGGCTTTGCCTGGAAGTGCCTGAACATACTTGTTGGGATTCGTTGCTTGCAACGACCCTGTCATCATTTCACAGGTGGGGATGTGGTTGATGCTGCCATGGGGCAGTGCAGTGACAAGGCACAGCCTGGCATAGCCATGACCCAGGTACCTACCCCATGGCCTGGGTGTCCTGGGGCAGACCCTGGGGTGCTCTGAGTTGCTGCAGTGGCAGCAGGAAGGTGCTGGAGGCAGTGTGGTTAATGCTGGTTTAAGGGGAGCTGGTCACTGGCACTCGCTCTGCCAGTGTGGACTATTGCTTGTCTTCCATCAGTCTGCCAGTCTTGCTGTAGTTAATCCCAGATACCTTCTTTTCTCCTAAAGACATATCTTACCCAGGACTTTCCCCTTCCTTGCAGCTCAGTCAGGACTGGGTTTGCCAAGGTACTTGCATACACCATGTACCTCAGCTGCCTCCTGTTTTACCTCACCCTGTCATCTAAATTACCCCCCTAACACCAGGTAACGTCTTTGTCTTCCTTCTTCCTGTGAGTGCTCCAAACCTTCTTTCCTCCAAATGATGCTGGGCAACATTGGCCAATGTTTTCAAAACAGAGCATCTGCTGAAGGGTGGCTGCAGCTGTTCATCCTTCCTGGAAATCGAGAGATGTTGAGGTACAGATTCAGATACCTGATTTTAGGAAAACTCTTAACCACCTTTACAACTCAGTAAGTGCAGTCTATGTGGCATGTTTTTAGTGTCCACATGCTTGCCCTGCTCATCCCTCATGTTTTGCTTTCTGCTCTTGCTGTTTTGATTTTTCAACCCAGAGCCATTTCCTGGGCAGACTGTTCTTGTTTGGGGCTGCAGGGTCGGGAGTGAAGCTCTGTGTGAGTGCACTGGCAACAACTCTGGGAATTAGGCTCTGGGCCCAATTTTGGCAGGGAGTGAAGTCCACTGAAGTCAATGGGAATTTTCCTGATGGCATAATAGGCTTGGGAGCAGACCTGGACTTTGACATTGTTCAGAGCAGCGGTTCCAACATGAACCTTTGGTATTGTGTGAATAATAGGTAGTTATTTTTACATATTGTTTCCAAAGCCCACAATTTGTGTTGGCAGTCAGTGCTCCTAAATGCAGGGAGCTGACTGGCAGCATGAAATAAAGGGACAAAATCAATAACATAGGCTTCATGTGGCCAAGGATGGTCATCTCCGTTGTTGCATCCAACTTGACATAATGACAGAATTGCTCATCAGCAGCGTTTCCGATTCCAAGGAAAGGGAGGCTTTGACAGAATTCATTAGTGCCTGTCTAAAAAATAATAGGATGTTATACACAATACATTTATGTTTTTACAAAGTAAGTGATGGAGTGTATTTCTCGTGGATATTACTTTTCTGTTACTGCACCATTTAAGATCACTTTTCTCTAGCAAAAGAGGCCTTTGCACTTTGAGCTCTTCCTGCTATGAAACAGACACTCTTTAAGGACACAGAGAGGATATTTGCCACTGGACATTGCTTTTGTCTTTTGGAAAGCTAAGACCAAAACCAGCCCCTGCTTCCTTTTCCAGAGTGCCCTGAGGGGACACTAAAGCTGGGGTCACATCCACACTTTCTATCCTGAAACACTTCCTTAGTGAGGCTGCTTGCTAACTGGGAAAACCCTGAGATGGGGTATCTGTAAATTCACAATTATGCCCATTTTCCTTTTCTTTCTGGACATGTTTTCCTGGTGTTTCAGCAAGGACTCTTACTTACGTTTCCACCTGTCATTTTCTGTGCAGTTCATTTTCTTTCAGGATATTTTTTTAGCATTATAAGCTCCTGAACTTTTCTGTAAGAAAGAAGATATTTTAAGGAGTTTTTCTTATGGGTGTTCATAGACTTCTTACTTCTACTTATGGAAGTGAAGCTTTGTAGTGCCTGCAGCAATGGTTTGGAAGGGATGATATTAGAACACTGATATTTTATGCATTTTAAATCTTCTTCCATGGTGGTGGAAGGAAAGGACAATGCAAGGAAAGGGCTCAGCCCTGCAATGCTGGCAGATTCTTTGAGGCAAACCAAAGCTCAGTGCAGGACTGTGCACTCTGTCTCACTTTTATTGACATCTGCTGATTTTTTATTCCTGTTTACTCAGCAGGAAGTGTGGTTTGGGTGCGAGCCCTGCTCAGACAGCCAAACATTGCCAGCAGTATTCATTTCTGTGACCTGGTGCTGCTGATGTGCTACTGCCACCCAAGCAGTGGAGAGGACACTAAAAGCACGGCATCCTCATCAGTAATTCCAGGTTTAGAGCTGGACTGGGTGTGTATTAACTCCCATATGTAAAGACTTTGCTGGAAGCAATGGGGATGCAGCTTTGATCATTCTAAGGCCTGTTACCAAGCAATGGCTGCTACCCATGGCCATGGCTGCTTCTTATGAGTTGGGAGAAGGAGAGGTTATTTGAACCTGTGGATCGCTAGCCCAGGATTTTGCATGGCTGTCATAAAGACTGACATCAGCTATTTCCAGATGTATTTATAAAGCAAAATCAGAATGGGTTTGGGTTGGTATATCTGTGAAAGAAAGCTCCAATGCTAAAGTATTTGTATAAAGAATGCAACTTTCAAAATTGGTACTAAGACCTTTGTATGCAATAAGCTAAAAAATGTGTTAATTATTTTATTTCCACAAACTTAAAAAAGAAACAAAAGAACCTCTCTGGCCAGGTGCTGCCATTGCCAAATATGCATTTCAGTTAAACTTTGCTGTGTTTACATTTCTAGATAATAAAATTCTTTGGTTTATGGACTGCCAGAAGATAGAAAGCTGAGATTAAAGTATCAGATTTGATAAGGTTTGTTGTAAAGTAAAGGTAATAATGAAACAATGCCTATTTAGTCAATTTTCTAGTTATTAATGTATTTTAGAGAGCATCAAGCTTTAATCAGCCTTTCTTGTTTTCTCTTTTCTTTGTAATGCATCAGGGCATGTGTTTGCTATTAGATCTTTTCATTAATTTGATGAAGGATGAAGATGAGTAATTCTAGTTTTAAGTATCCTCTTCACCTATGACAATGACCCAAAAGACAACAGTGTCCTTTGATTTCCACCTTCTAGAGAGCACTTTTGTGGAAATTATACGTAGAATAATATTGGCAGAATAAAAATTCAGTGTGCAGGGACTACATTTGTAATTAGCACATTTTTGGTGTAGCCACCAGGCTGTTCAGAATTCTCTTTGTTTGTTCACTGGTCTGTGAGACATTAAGAGTCTTATTTTAATCTTTCCACTTTGTTTTTGATAAACTTGGCTGCAACAGCTCTTAAAAGAACCTTTTATGATTTCTTAAGGACATCTGTGTTGCTTTTGTTACCCTAATGTCTCAGCATTTCATCATCTGTGCCCACTACTTCACAGTGTACATGTTAAGTGCTATTATCCCTATTTTATGGAAGAGAAACTCTAGGACAAAGTGACAAAAGCCATTGGTACAGGGATTTAGGAGCCAACCCAACAAAAGGATTGGTTGGATCCTTTTTTTTCCTTGGTCTGTCCTGTGTTTCCCTTTCCTCAGGCTATCTGGGTGGCTTGAGCTGCTAAGATCCAGGCTGTCTGCTCAAATCACTCTTAGCAGGATGCCTGCACATCCTGTCTGCCAGCATGATCTGAGTGTTTAGAGCTCCTTCAGGAAGACTCCTGCATCCAGCCAGTTTGCTGAAGCCCCCACATGATGGCTGTGAGAGCTGGTGACAGCTAAGCCTGGGGAATGTGTGTGCACTCATCTGTGCCAAGGTCTGCTCCAAAGAGTAAAGTGTAGCCAGAATTTTCCAGTGTAGCAACTTGAAGGATGTTTCACACCCCTGACTGAAACCATCTTGCACCTCCCATAACATGATAGGGACTTCTTATAGCTCTATCATGAGACCTTTGGAAACTCAGGTTGTTTGAGCCTTTTTAGCAGATTGGTAGCTGCATGTGGTGGGCATCTCAAACACTGAAGGCCATGAAGTATTGCCACTCCATAAAATAGTACTTCCTAATGATAATTTTCTGGCATTTATGGCAGGAAACATTTTAAACATTCATGGAGTATTTCTGTTGTAAAGCTCAAAACACATGCATTACTGGGTATTTAGGGCTTAAGTAAGTTCCCAAAAAAAGACCAAAAAATTCCACTTTCTTTATTGCACTTGTTCCAGCCCTCAAAGCGAATGTTGTCTGTTGAAAGTAGAATAGATACTAATTTGGTCTCATAAAACCCCAAATTGTTTCAACTTTCCTTGAGTTTCTGAATGAATAGATGATCAGGTCCTGTGATGCTGCTCTCAGCCCAACTGGTGATATGAAAGAGGTGCTTGTCCAGCCAGCTCTATAGCTGTGCCATTCTTTTGTTGCCTATAGTACACATGCTCTGCTCCTTTTTTACTCTTTTTTTTTTTAATCCTCTGCAACAGGGTTGCACAAAGCTGAGTTGGCTTTTAAAACACAACTTCATTTTGCAGCTATATGTCTGTGCCCAGTTCTCTTTTGTGCTGCTCATGGAACAAGGAGGCTGTGTGGTATCTGACACCAGGCTTTTACCAGTGATTTACTAACTGTGTCAGAATAGCTGTTGTGAATGCTGGGAAGCTCTTGTGTGTTGTGACAGTTGATATTGATTATGACAGTTTGTAGACTCTACTGCATTGTCAGACAGTGGATCGTATTTTGTCTTCTTGCTATACATACCATGGGCTATAGATCACAGTGTTTTCTTTAAAAAAGGATCCATTGTCCAGCATTCTGGCTGGTATGAGAGAACTTCTGTAGCATATTGTGCAACAAATAGCAAAATAGTTCAGGCACCCTATGGGACAAACAGGCAAATGTCAATTGCTTTAGGAAAAAAAAAAGTGAATAGTTTGTTCTGACCTTTCAGGGGAATGAGCTGTATAAATGATAGACATGGGTAAACTAGTCTGAGGATGTCATTTATGAAAATACTGGTATCCCATATTGTCTGTTGGCCAGAAATCCACAGACCATGTAGGAGGAGTTTGCAATGAGGGTTTTGGCTGCCAATCATTTGTAAAGGTTGCTTTGGGTCTTGGTGGAAGCTGAGACTACACATTTCTAGAATGAGTCTGAGGGAGAGAAGATGAAGATTTTGCAAACTTGGGAGAAAATGAAAGCTGATATATGAACTTCTGTGATGGGCACAGAGAATCATAGAATTGTTTAGTTTGGAAGGGACCTTTAAGATCATCAAGTCCAACCATTAACCCAGCATTGCCAAGCCCATCATTTAACCATGTCCCTAAGGGCCATATTTACACATCTTTTAAATACCTCCAGGGTCAGTGAGTCCACCACTTCACTGGGCTGCCTGTTCCAATGCCTGACCACCCTTTTGGTGAAGAAATTTTTCCTCATACTTAATCTAAGCCTCCCCTGGAGCAACCTGAAGCCTTTTCCTCGTGTCTTGTCACTTGTTACCTGGGGGAAGTCAAACAGATCACTCCAGACAATGATCCCTCCTGTCTGATTGGTTTTAGCCAGGCAGTAGTTAAAGTAGCACCCAGAAGAAGAGATTTTTCTATTTGCATAAAAGCTGCTTCAGTGGGCAAAAAAGTCAACAGCTGAGCTTTTACAGGCAACCTGATAGGAGGAGGGGGTTAAAAGCCATTTTGTTAATTGTGCTGCTGTGATTTACTATATTGCTGCTATAATACTGGAGGAAAAGTCTTCCAACAATACATTTCTTTATAAAACAAAACTGCACTTGAGATGAAGTGGTGACAGTGAGTAGGAAAGAAATCATTCTGATCTTTTCTATTTCTGCATGACCATAATAGGTCATTGTCGTGGGTTGACCCCGGCCAGGTGCCAGGTGCCCACTCAGTCACTCTAACACTCCCTCTCCCGCTGGGAGAGGGGAGAGGATAATATTGAAAAAGACTATCAGGGTAAGAAAAGGCAGTTTTATTACAGTGGGAAAAAATAGAACAAGCAAGTTGAAAGTTGCGCACGCAAAAGCAGAAGGGAAAGCAATCAATCTCTACTTCCCATCAGTAGCGATGTCCGGACACTTTCTGGGAAGCAGGGCTTCAGCACGCGTGACGGTTGTTCAAGGAGGCAAACATGGGCCAGCCCTGAGTGCCTCCTCCTCCTCCTCTCTTCCTTCCCTTATATATATATCTGAGCTGATGTCATATGGTATGGAATATCCCTTTGGCTGACTGGGGTCAGCTGGCCTGCTTGTGTCCCCTCCCAGGATCTTGCCCACCCCCATCCCCTTCAGTGGGGGAAGGAATGTCAGAGGGACAGCACAGCTTGGCAGTAGCCAAAACACTGCTCTGTTATCAACGCCAGCTACCAAAGCAAAGTACAGCAGTGTAAGGCCTGTGAGCTTTACCCCAGTCAGACCCAATACAGTCATAAAGTTACACTTTGAAATAACAAACATTAGCAAAATGACATTAGCAGTCTATGCTGTTAGAATTTTGATCTCACACTGATTGATTCAAATGCAGTTCCTGATGCAATTTTACATTGATGTGATTCAAAATCCATTTCTGCACCCACCTTGTGGTTTAGAAATCAGGCTTAATAGCAGGTTACTTCAGACCAAGGCTGTGACACTGAGCTGTGGCCTAAGGAAACTGGGCTCAGTTCTTAACCCCACTCTGGGCTTGATATTGGCCACTCAAACCAGTTCATCTCTCATGAGATGAATTCATGCCCATTTGAGGTTGTTTGTTTACACTATGACATCTTTCAGAAGGAACATTTCCTATTGGAAGCCATTCTTAATCTCATCTGGGATTTCTAGATGCTGCTCTAATGCTAACCATATTTTCTGTAATGTGATCTGTATTTTAATGAGTCCCTCATGTTAGGAAGGAGACAGATTTTAAGTGATTTGATTTTAGTGGTGATGCAACTTCCCATTCCACACTTGCATTGAAGTTGGATTAAATTTATCACTCACTGTGCCATAATTATTTTCCATAATGACAGAATAATCTCGAGTTTGTACATTCACAGCACTACTGTAAGCCTCAGGGTGTATTGAAATTTTACAGTGGCATCTCTCAGTCCAGTGTCAGGTATTAGTGCTATATTTTTATAATTACGGGTTTTATTGCAGAGCAGCCACAGCAGTATCAGAAATGCCTTAAAGGAAGGATAAAATGAACAAGGTTTTAAATGTCTGCTTTTTACTGCAGGCATATTTTATTTAAGTTTTTTCTAATATTTATAAAATATTTTTAAGAAGTTACATGTGAGAAATGAAGAAGTTCTGGCATTTAAATGTGAAGACTTGTTTCTTTAGATAACTTATATCTGAAGCTCTGGTCACAATTCTCTGTCTGTGCAGAGTTCTGGCTCCTTAAGCCTGAGACCACACCTGAAGAAGATAATTTTGATATTGTGCTGTGAAAAGCAGCAGCTTCCCAGCACGTGTTGTAGACTAGCAGTCACTATCATGAGAGTCCCCTTCCTCTTGGCTTCCCCTTGGCCATCACAGGGCCCTCAGACTGTTTCCACACTAACCCTTACTAGTTATTTGCCTGGGATCTTCTCCAGGTGTTCTGGCCTCTTTGAGATGTCTCGAGTCCTTTGGGTTACAATTCTTAAGAAATTTTATTTTGTTTTCCTGAGAAAAGGCAATGGTAATAATTGCAGAAAGTGGATACATTTCCCTCTCTCATCCTGGTGCCCTGAACTGGCTGCCTTGCAGGTCTGTTTCATTTTCAGGAGACTGTGGGAGCCTCCTGGTCTGAAGGTTGAAGCCTGCTCTCTGACATCACTATTATCTTTTTCTCTTCCCTTCAGATGGTGTCCACAGTGTCACTGCAGTCTGCACCCTGCGTGTCACCATCATCACGGACAATATGCTCACCAACAGCATCACAGTGCGGCTGGAGAACATGTCCCAGGAGAGGTTCCTGTCTCCCCTCCTCTCCCTGTTTGTGGAGGGGGTGGCAACTGTGCTCTCCACTGCCAAGGACAGCATCTTTGTTTTCAACATCCAGAACGACACGGATGTCAGCTCCAATATCCTGAACGTGACCTTCTCAGCCTTGCTCCCTGGTGGCATTCGAAACAAGTTCTTCCCCTCTGAGGACCTGCAGGAGCAGATCTACCTCAACAGGACGCTGCTGACCATGATTTCGATGCAGAGGGTGCTGCCCTTCGACGACAACATCTGCTTGCGTGAGCCCTGTGAGAACTACATGAAGTGTGTGTCTGTCCTGAAGTTTGACAGCTCGGCCCCATTCATCAGCTCCAACACGGTCCTGTTCCGCCCCATCCACCCCATCAACGGGCTGCGGTGCCGTTGCCCCCCGGGCTTCACGGGGGACTACTGTGAGACAGAAATTGATCTGTGCTACTCCAACCCCTGCGGGAGCAACGGGCTGTGCCGAAGCCGAGAGGGGGGCTACACTTGTGAGTGCTACGAGGACTACACCGGTATGTGTTTATCTTATCTGTGACCCATGATTTATATGTTAGACCATCAACCAGGCCAGCTCTGTGTCAAGCTGAAATTGCTGGCATTCTTAGTCAAAGGGAGGAAAACTCCTGGCGCTGCCTTCTAGTCAAGAGAAGGCTTTTGTGTGTCACTTAGGGTAAGTCCCATATCTGTGTGTGCACGGTGGTAGGAACCATGCCTTGGTCCAGGTCATGCAGGGGGACTGCCAGCTGCTGAAGGGATTTGCACTGTGTGAATTTCTGCTCAAAATGCTTTATGCAAACACATTTCTTCTGTCTGGAAGGGAAAAGGTGGCACACATATCCTGGTTCATGGGTTTGCATGTAAACCCATTCCAGGCCCCTTCGGATACCAGGGCATAGTGTGGGTGCACAGCCTCCGTAGGAGCTCCTCAGCCCTTGGTCATCAGCCAGCACAGAGCATTAGGATTGTTCTTGTTCCCAAAAAGCTGCAATAATACACACTTAAGGGAAATATTGTAAGTCAGCTCTGGTTTGTAAATGTTCAGATAAAACTCCAGAAGGACATAGCTGCTTCCAGGCCTGTCTCTACAGCCCAGTGTGGAACGTAATTTGCCTCATCATGGACTTGACAGCTAATAAAGATCAAAGTGCTGCTCCTCAAATACTCCTGAGAAGTTACGAAAGAATATTAGGTGAATGTTTTCTGGTGCTTCAGTAGAGTCAGTGGGATTATTTATGTGTTTGAAGCTGTAATTTACACTGACAGCTCAGCAATGTCTGCTGTGACCCCTGCAAACAAGGGGTGAAGCAGAGGGGGTTGGTTCCAAACACTGCCTCTCACTGCTGAAGTTATAAAAAAATGAAAACATAAATAATTTAAGTTCTGATGTAAAAAAAAAGTCTAGTTGATGTGGATCCAGCCCTCCAGATGGAAGGGTTTTCCTTCACTCTCTCTGGCTTTTGTCTCAGGGCTGTCATCAAAAATGTGACTGGAAGGAACCAGGAGTTAGTGAGCAGGCACATGGCAGCAAAGGAACTGGACTTTTCCCAGCATGGGGGACAGGAGATGCTCCCTGAAATTTATGCAGGGCTTGGGGCAGCAGGACGTTTCTAAGAAGATGGTGACAATTTTTTTTGCCTGATGGGAGAAATCATGAATAGTACTGTGAGATGGTTGGGATATATGGTGTTTCTTGAGGAGTAATTTTCCTGCCAAGCTTCTCATGGATGACTTCCACAGTGAAACACATTTTAAAGTCCATTATCTATAAATACACAATACATCACAAAATAGATTTTATGATCAGTAGATTTCATTAAAAATATTTGCATACTGTTATACTGTAAAAAGGAATGCTTAGAAGTAGCAAGTTTTGTTAACCGAAGATATGCATAAAAATGATGGTAATGCATCCATATCTTAGTTTTGGAATGACACACATTCCATCACATTTTTAGAATCTCTTGCTAGAAATCCTCAGAAAAAAAGGCTAAATATACTTTTAAAATGAAAAATAATAAGCTTATATTAATAATTGATGAACATGTTGAATACTTAATGCTGTAGTCAGAACAAACACAGTACATATTTAGAAGAGAAGCACCATATTATTCATACACAAAGAAAGATTTGATCTGTAACTCTGTTTTCAGTGCATAGTTGTTGAGTTAAAAATTAACTGTCCTGCTGCCAGGATATTAAAGGGGTCAGAAGTTAAGGAGTGAGCACTGCTTATAGCTTTGCTGTCTTTAGGTTTCAGAGTTAACTACACTTGAGTGAAACACTTTCTTCTTTGGAAGGACAGTTTGATCACATTCCGATTGGCCAGGGAAAAACACTTCCAACCATGATAAAGACTGTCGGGGGGCGAGAGGAGCAAGATGCCGACTCAGTGTGAGTGATAAATCAAGCTCGTTTATTGTCAGACAGTGAGCATATTTATACTTCTCCGCGTGCTCAAAATAAAACTACGTGATAAGTTTTCACACAGGGTTTGTTCTCATACAGAACTTTCACACGGGACTTTTCTCTAATTAGAGCACTACGTTAGTATCAGAAGGTTACAATAACAGTTTCTTCTGCCAAGTTAATCTTTAGACACCTGCAGCTTGTTTTTGGCTTTCATGTGATGCCTGAGGGATTTTTTCTGCTTTTTCTCCTGAATATGTCTTACACTGTTCCCTATATTCACAAGTATTAGCATGCATGCTTGTGATGCTTTAGGTGATAGTTTAGCCTGGTTTCATGGTGTTTAGCAGGCTGGTAGACTAAACACCCCTGAAGCCACGTAGAGTTAGAGACCAAACACCCTGTTTTCGTGAGCCCTCAAGGTCTCCTAGTAGGATAGATTTTGTAAACTAGAAGTTAGCCCACCCAGGCCCCTTATTGGGCCCTTCTGGTAGATATGCTAATGTGTAGAGTATTTAATTGTATACTCTATTGGGGGGAAGGGGCTTTTGCGGCGTGTTCTACCTGGACGGCAGAAGCCATCGAACGGGATCCTATTAAAATACCGAGGTAAACAACCCCCAACCCTTTCACTGTGTCTGAGCCTTTATTTCCTAAGACCAGAAAAAAGGCATCACATGTCTCCCTTTCCCACAGCTGTCTTACGAGAATAACCTTGAGCAGAGGCCTAGCTCTCATCTAAGGGGCCTGGATTGCTCACTTATACTTTATGTCTGTGCAGCCGGAGATGGTTGTTCTCCAACAAAAGAGGGCTCTGGAATACCTTACCCCATAAATTGATACAAATATTATTGAATATTTCTGTTTTATTACTGGGTGAATACAGTAGAGATTTAGTATCTGCTCTGTGGTTGGTCAAAGTTACTTTGATGCCTTTAGGTTCCGTGTTGCACAACATTTTGTTCATCAAACCCAAACATCTACCCACATATGGTGGCCATTAGTTGGTTGGTTTTCATCCCCTTTACAGGGCAAGGCTGAAAGTGTTATCAACAAGTAATCTATTACCAGAAATATTTCATGAAGATGCATTATTGAATTTTGTCCCGATCTCTTTTAAGTATTGTTATTTTACCTATGATTTTAATACTTTCTTTAAATATGTTCATATCCATTTGCAAGTTCAGTTTATATCTATTAATCATCATATTGTGTTTTCAGCTTGCATGTGAATTTATTGTTTACAGCAATCCAGATTTTCTATCTATTTGGTATGTAAGTACAATAGGTTGGTTTCAATAGCAGCAGTGTGTATTGGCTCATGGAATGCAGTGGCCATAAATTGGAATGAGCAGAGAATTGCTAAGTCTGAAGGTTGGAAGATTCTGGTTTTACTGGAATTTTATCATACTACTAACTTGGTGTAATAATATATCAGTATGAGGTACTTAGAAATCTTTGAATTAATTGTAAAAGATGAAATATGAATGGTAATAATCTATGAAATGCAGCCTGCGTTGGGAGCTCTCATATTTCAATTTCCCAATTAAGAGCCTACATAGAAAAATAATTATAAGAAAATACTAAGGTCTGTCATCTCTCTGGGGAGATAGGCTGCAATTTGATGAGAAATCACTACACAATCATAACCCTGTACTGATTCTGTCTGACTGGTCACCTGCTAAAAATAGTGCTTATTTCCTGTACAAGACAATTATGTCCTATCTTAATAGGATGGAATTTTCCTCCATTTTTCCACCCTGCTTTGAGGCCCTCCATTTGTTTTGATGTAATTGTTAGTCATTTATACATGATGAAAGTTTCTCTGTCTTCAGGAGTCTTCTGTTATGGGCACAGAGGTAAACTGAGCTTCCACAAGGTATTTCTGAAACCTGATTACTGGCTAGGCTAGGGTGATTTGGAATTCACTTCCTGTGATGTAAGGAGGTGAGTGAGGAAGTACATATATTTTTAATCCTTTTTTTTCCAGACTTACAACCTCTTTAACTTCTTTATATACAAATTAATGTAGAGAAGTGAACAATGTATACACTAATAGTTGTGCCATTGATGGCAGAGAGCTGTGTGAATGACTAAATGTTAAAGGATGTAATTTTACTTAAGCAAACAAATTTATTGAACACTATATAAAGCCTGTATAATTTTTACAGCTTCATTTAATATATCTTTGAGCACTGCAGAAGCAGCTGAGATGAGCTGTAGGTGAAGGCTTAGACACAGGTGGAATTGTCTGTACTCCCCAGGGGTAACCTCCTGAAGTGCAAATGCATCATGTCATCCACACCAGTTTTGGAGGCATGGATGCCACAGCAGTTCCTGCATGAGCTGGACTTCCAGCTCATCCTGGTGCCTCCTACAGAGCACACCACTGTGGCCATAAGTCAGCACCTTTTTGGGTGTGAATTCCCACTGTTCCTGCCCTGCCATGAGTGGGTGCCTCCTCCAGTGCTATTCTTGTAGTCCTCCTGCTCAGCAGCCACCAAGACTGCTCTCCTCTATGGTCATGTTCCCAAAAAGCAAAATTTAATTGACACAGAACAAAAGCACTCTAATGGAAAAAAACCCCACCAATTCCTGAAATAAGGAAGAGATTTAATGTTCCCACAGTTCTCCCTAGCATTATCACATTCTCTCTGCCTGCTTTGCTATGTAACCCTTAGCAAGGAGCAGTTTGTAGGGGAAAAAGATCATCAGAGAATTCCCCATATTCTTTGCATCTCTCCTTGGATTTCACTTCAGAGAGAGGAGAAATCTTACATGGTTGTAAATCTTCTAGTAATCAAATACAGCAATTAGAGATCTTTTGCGTGTTCCACATTTTTTACTCCTAATTTGTATTTGTGATACCATATTGACATGAGGAATCATGACATCTAATGTACCTGCTATGAATTCTGACTTTGTGTCATAAGAAGATAATTATAGCTGGTTTCTCAGCATCCTGCCAGAAGTTGCTAATCATATTGCTTAGTAAGTTCTCAGTGTTTGGCTCTTGCAAACATAGAACATAAAAGTAAATGTGAGGATATCTTCTGTTTTATCTTTACTTATATCCATTCTTCAGATAGTAATTTCTCAGCTCACTCTGATACCAGATTCTAATTTTTCAGGCCAGAGAGATTTATTTCAGGGAATTTCAGCTTTCAGGTAGAGAAATCTGGCAGCCACAATAGTCATAATGAGTGTTTTATCTTGTGCAAGAAGGTCTGAAATTCCACTCTCAGTTGCACTTCTGCAGCTTGGTAGGATCGCAGGTGTGTAACAGCCAAATCCTGTTCAGCAAATCTAAATTTGATTCCTTCAGGTTCCTCACTGCATCTTTAACTCCTTGTTTAGCTTATGAAAGGCCATGATTTTGTGACAGCAAGGCTGAACAAAGGTTTTCCTTACAGGCCTACGGGGCTTTGACAGCACTTTCAAGCAGCTGTGACCAATATTTTCTTTAATACAAAACACCAGAAAAGAAATTCTGTCATTCACAAATACTGTCATGAATGTAGGGACGTTGTCCTTGCCCCGTGACAGCTCCATGGGTCATCTCTCTGATACTTCATTCAACTATTACGGGAACACAATGAAGATATTGAAATGTTTTGTATCATTGCTGCCTTAACAGGATCTTTTAGTCTAGGTCGTCAGTTATGCTACTGGATTCCAGGTGGTTTTACATATTAAAGAGATGAAAACCTAGGCAAGGTCTAACACTCTAAAAAACATACAGTCAATTTTAAGAGTTTAAATATAATTACAGTTATTAGAGTGCTGGATGATTTGCAGTATTTCTAGAATTTGAACTCTTAATGGGATTTTATGAAGTTTTTCTGCTGATTTTGGGTGCAGGAAAAGTTGAAGAAGAGTGCTGACAAACTTTCACTGTTTCTCAGTGCCTCGAGTAGAATACCTGATTGCCTTACCTTGCAGTTTCTGTATGGCAATATAGTGAAAGAGCTTGTGGAGGGTGGTTGCATCCCAGTGAAGGTCTGAACAGTGTTGATGGTTTAGACATTGTTCTAAATTTTTTTCTTTTTCAGCAGTGCTATGCCATGCTTGTAGTGAAACTAGGTCTTCATAACAGCAGCACCATTTCCCTTTGATTGCTGTGGGCCTGACTCTCTGCAGCTTTTTCCCATCTGATGGATAGATAATTGTTTGCTTGTGTATTGGGTCTGACTGGGGTAAAGCTCACAGCCCTTACACTGCTGTACTTTGCTTTGGTAGCTGGCGTTGATAACAGAGCAGTGTTTTGGCTACTGCCAAGCTGTGCTGTCCCTCTGACATTCCTTCCCCAATGAAGGGGATGGGCGCGCTGGGCAAGATCCTGGAGGGGACACCAGAGGCCAGCTGACCGCCGTCGCCAAAGGGATATTATACCATATGACATCAGATCAGATATATAAGGGAAGGAAGAGAGGAGGAGGGAGAGGCACTCGGGACTTGTCCATGTTTGCCTCCCCGAACAACCATCACGTGTGCTGGAGCCCTGCTTCCCAGAAAGTGTCCGGACATCGCTGCTGATGGAAAGTAGAGATTGATTGTTTTCCCTTCTTGCTCTTGCGCGCACAACTTTCAACTTGCTTGTTCTATTCTTTTTTTTCCCCACTGTAATAAAACTGCCTTTACTCACCCTGATAGTCTTTTTCAGTATTATCCTCTCCCCTCTC
>JAVTVJ010003650.1:0-11736 GCA_034509425.1 Eopsaltria australis
TTATCTCAAAATTTGTCCCATTGATGTTGAACCTTGACTTTTCCACCCAACATTGGCTTTTCCACCCAACTGGGCCCTTTTACCCGAAATTCATCCCCATTGAGGTCCAACATTGACTTTTCCATACAATTAGGGAGTTTTTACCCCAAATTTCTTCCCCATTGACCAAAATCTTGGGGTTTGGTCCAAAGGGAGCGTTTTTATCCCGAAATTTGTCCCATTGATGTTGAATCTTGACTTTTCCACCCAACTGGGTGTTTTTATCCAAAAATCCATCCCCCTTGAGGCCCAGCGTATGGTTTTCCACCCAACTGGCATTATTTATTCCAAATCCATCCCTCGTTGATGTCCGACTTGACTTTTCTACCCAATTGGGGCGTTTTTTAATCCTAAAAAATTTGTTCCTCCATTGAAAGTTCCAATATTTGGCTTTTCCACCCAACGTATGACTTCCATCCAATTGGAGCGTTTTTATCCTAAAATTTGTCCCCATTGAGGTCCAATATTGAGTTTTCCACCCAACGTTGACTTTTCCATCCAATTGGAGCGTTTTTATCCCAGAATTCATCCCCATTGACCAAAATCTAGGGGTTTGGTCCAACGGGGGCGTTTTATCTCAAAATTTGTCCCATTGATGTTGAACATTGACCTTTCCACCCAACACTGACTTTTCCACCCAATTGGGGCATTTTTATCACAAATCCATCCTCATTAATGCCCAACTTTGACTTTTCTACCCAATTGGAGCGTTTTTATCCCCAAATTCATCTTCATTGACCAAAGTCGTGGGTTTTGATCCAACGGGGGCGTTTTTATCCCAAAATTTGTCCCATTGATGTTGAACCTTGACTTTTCCACCCAACATTGGCTTTTCCACCCAACTGGGCCTTTTTTACCCCAAATTCATCCCCATTGAGGTCCAACATTGACTTTTCCATACAATTAGGGAGTTTTTACCCAAAAATTCTTCCCCATTGACCAAAATCTTGGGGTTTGGTCCAAAGGGAGCGTTTTTATCCCGAAATTTGTCCCATTGATGTTGAATCTTGACTTTTCCACCCAACTGGGTGTTTTTATCCAAAAATCCATCCCCCTTGAGGCCCAGCGTTGGCTTTTCCACCCAACTGGGCATTTTATTCCAAATCCATCCTCGTTGATGTCCGACGTTGACTTTTCTACCCAATTGGGGTGTTTTTATCCTAAAATTTGTCCCCATGGAAGTCCAATATTGGCTTTTCCACCCAAAGTTGACTTTTCCGTCCAATTGGAGCTTTTTTATCACAAAACTCATCCCTGTCGAGTTCCAACCTTGACTTTTCCATCCAATGTTGACTTTTTCACCCAATTGGGACGTTTTTATCCCAAAAATTCATCCCCATTGACCAAAGTCGTAGGTTTTGATCCGACGGGGGCGTTTTTATCCCAAAAATTTGTCCCCGTTGAGGTCCAATATTGACTTTTTCAACCAACGTTGACTTTTCCATCCAATTGGATCGTTTTTATCCCAAAACTCATCCCTGTTGAGATCCAACCTTGATTTTTCCATCCAGCGTTGACTTTTTCACCAAAATGGAGCGTTTTTATCCCAAAATTCATCCCCATTGACCAAATCTTGGGGTTTGGTCCAAAGAGGGCGTTTTTATCTCAAAATTTCTCCCATTGATGTTGAACATTGACCTTTCCACCCAACACTGACTTTTGCACCCAATTGGGGCATTTTTCATCACAAATCCATCCACATAAACTTAACGTTGACTTTTCTACCCAATTGGAGCGTTTTTATCCCAAAATTCACCCCATGCACCAAAGTCTGGGTTTTGAATTCCCAACGGTGGCTTTTTATCCCAAAAATTTGTCCCATTGATGTTGAACCTTGACTTTCCACCCAACATTGGCTTTTCCACCCAACTCGGCTTTTTACCCCAAATGTCATCCCCATTGAGGTCCAAACATTGACTTTTCCATACAATTAGGGAGTTTTTACCCCAAAAATCTTCCCCATTGACCAAATCTTGCGGGTTGTCCAAGGAGCGTTTTTTATCCCGAAATTGTCCCATGATGTTGAATCTTGACTTTTCCACCCAACTGGTTGTTTTTATCCAAAAATCCATCCCCCTTGAGGCCCAGCGTTGGCTTTTCCACCCAACTGGGCATTTTTATTCCAAATCCATCCTCGTTGATGTCCGACGTTGACTTTTCTACCCAAATGGGGCGTTTTTATCCTAAAATTTGTCCCCATTGAAGTCCAATATTGGCTTTTCCACCCAACGTTGACTTTCCGTCCAATTGGAGCGTTTTTATCCCAAAACTCATCCCTGTTGAGATCCAACCTTGACTTTTTTATCCAACGTTGACTTTTTCACCCAATTGGGACGTTTTTACCCAAAAATTCATCCCCATTGACCAAACTCTTCCGGTTTGGTCCAACGGGGGCGTTTTTATCCCAAAATTTGTCCCCGTTGAGGTCCAATATTGACTTTTTCAACCAACGTTGACTTTACCATCCAATTGGGGCGTTTTTTTCCCAAAACTCATCCCTGTTGAGATCCAACCTTGATTTTTCTATCCAGCCTTGACTTTTTCACCCAAATGGAGCGTTTTTATCCCAAAATTCATCCCCATTGACCAAAATCTTGGGGTTTGGTCCAACGGGGGCATTTTTATCTCAAAATTTTCCCATTGATATTGAACATTGACTTTTCCACCCAACACTGACTTTTCCACCCAATTGGGGCATTTTTATCACAAATCCATCCTCATTGATGCCCAACTTTGACTTTTCTACCCAATTGGAGGCGTTTTTATTCCCAAAATTCATCTTCATGGACCAAAGTCGTGGGTTTTGATCCAACGGGGCGTTTTTTATCCAAAATTTGTCCCATATGTTGAACCTTGACTTTTCCACCCAACATTGGCTTTTCCACCCAACTGGGCCTTTTACCCCAAATTTCATCCCATTGAAGGTCCAACATTGACTTTTCCATACAATAGGAGTTTTTACCCCAAAATCTTCCCCATTGACCAAAATCTTGGGGTTTGCGTCCAAAGGGAGGACGTTTTTATCCCGAAATTTGTCCCATATTTTGAATCTTGAACTTTTTCCACCCAACTGGCGTGTTTTTATTCCAAAAATCCATCCCCTTGAGGCCCAGCGTTGGCTTTTCCACCCAACTTTGGTGGACATTTTATTCCAAATCCATCCTCGTTGATGTCCGACGTTGACTTTTCTACCCAATTGGCGGCGTTTTTATCGCAAAGTTTGTCCCCATTGAGGTCCAATATTGGCTTCTCCACCATATGTTGGATTTTCCGTCCAATTGGAGCGTTTTTATCCCAAAACTCATCCCTGTTGAGATCCAACCTTGACTTTTTTATCCAACGTTGACTTTTCACCCAATTGGGACGTTTTTATCCCAAAAATTCATCCCCATTGACCAAACTCTTCCGGTTTGGTCCAACGGGGGCGTTTCTATCCCAAAATTTGTCCCCGTTGAGGTCCAATATTGACTTTTTCACCCAACGCTGACTTTTGAATCCAATTGTAGCGTTTTTATCTCAAAACTCAACCCTGTTGAGATCCAACCTTGATTTTTCCATCCAGCGTTGACTTTTTCACCCAAATGGAGCGGTTTTATCCCAGAATTCATCCCCATTGACCAAAATCTTGGGGTTTGGTCCAACGGGGGCGTTTTTATCTCAAAATTTGTCCCATTGATGTTGAACATTGGCCTTTCCACCCAACACTGATTTTTCCGCCCAATTGGGGCATTTTTATCACAAATCCATCCTCATTGATGCCCAACTTTGACTTTTCTACACAATTGGAGCGTTTTTATCCCCAAATTCATCTTCATTGACCAAAGTCGTGGGTTTTGATCCAACGGGGGCGTTTTTATCCCAAAATTTGTCCCATTGATTTTGAACCTTGACTTTTCCACCCAACATTGGCTTTTCCACCCAACTGGGCCTTTTTACCCCAAATTCATCCCCATTGAGGTCCAACATTGACTTTTCCATACAATTAGGCAGTTTTTACCCCAAAATTCTTCCCCATTGACCCAAATCTTGGGGTTTGGTCCAAAGGGAGCGTTTTTATCCCGAAATTTGTCCCATTGATGTTGAATCTTGACTTTTCCACCCAACTGGGTGTTTTTATCCAAAAATCCATCCCCCTTGAGGCCCAGCGTTGGCTTTTCCACCCAACTGGGGCATTTTTATTCCAAATCCATCCTCGTTGATGTCCGACGTTGACTTTTCTACCCAATTGGGGCGTTTTTATCCCAAAATTTGTCCCCATTGAAGTCCAATATTGCTTTCCACCCAAAGTTGACTTTTCCGTCCAATTGAGCGTTTTTATCACAAAAACTCATCCCAGTCGATTCCCAACCTTGAACTTTTCCATCCAACGTTGGACTTTTTCACCCCAATTGCGGACGTTTTTCATCCAAAAAAATCATCCCCATTGACCAAACTCTTCCGGTTTGGTCCAACGGGGGCGTTTTTATCCCAAAATTTGTCCCCGTTGAGGTCCAATATTGACTTTTTCACCCCACGTTGACTTTTCCATCCAATTGGATCGTTTTTATCCCAAAACTCATCCCTGTTGAGATCCAACCTTGATTTTTCCATCCAGCGTTGACTTTTTCACCCAAATGGAGCGTTTTTTAATTCTCAAATTCATACCCATTGACCAAAAATCTTGGGGTTTGGTCCAACCGAGGGCGTTTTTATCTCAAATTTCTCCCATTGATGTGAACATTGACCTTCCACCCAAACACCTGACTTTTCCACCCAATTGGGGCATTTTTCATCACAATCCATCTCATAACTTAACGTTGTCTTTTCCATCCAATTGGAGCATTTTTATCCGAAAATTCATCCCCATTGACCAAAATCTTGGGGTTTGGTCCAACGGGGGCGTTTTTATCTCAAAATTTGTCCCATTGATGTTGAACCTTGACTTTTCCACCCAACATTTGCTTTTCCACCCAACTGTGCCTTTTTACCCCAAATTCATCCCCATTGAGGTCCAACATTGACTTTTCCATACAATTAGGGAGTTTTTACCCCAAAATTCTTCCCCATTGACCAAAATCTTGGGGGTTGGTCCAAAGCGAGCGTTTTTATATCGAAATTTGTCCCATTGATGTTGAATCTTGACTTTTCCACCCAACTGGGTGTTTTTATCCAAAAATCCATCCCCCTTGAGGCCCAGCGTTGGCTTTTCCGCCCAACTGGGCATTTTTATTCCAAATCCATCCTCGTTGATGTCCGACGTTGACTTTTCTACACAATTGGGGTGTTTTTATCCTAAAATTTGTCCCCATTGAAGTCCAATATTGGCTTTTCCACCCAACGTTGGCTTTTCCGTCCAATTGGAGCGTTTTTCTCCAAAATTCATCCCCATTGACCAAATTCTTGGGTTTTGTTCCAACGGGGGCGTTTTTATCCCAAAATTTGTCCCATTGATGTTGAACATTGACCTTTCCACCCAACACTGACTTTTCCACCCAATTGGGGAATTTTTATCACAAATCCATCCTCATTGATGCCCAACTTTGACTTTTCTACCCAAATGGACCGTTTTTATCCCAAAATTCATCCCCATTGACCAAAGTCTTTGGTTTTGATCCAACGGGGGCGTTTTTATCCCAAAATTTGTCCCATTGATGTTGAACCTTGACTTTTCCACCCAACATTGTCTTTTCCACCCCACTGGGCCTTTTTACCCCAAATTCATCCCCATTGAGGTCCAACATTGACTTTTCCATACAATTAGGGAGTTTTTACCCCAAAATTCTTCCCCATTGACCAAAATCTTGGGGTTTGGTCCAAAGGGAGCGTTTTTATCCCGAAATTTGTCCCATTGATGTTGAATCTTGACTTTTCCACCCAACTGGGTGTGTTTATCCAAAAATCCATCCCCCTTGAGGCCCAGCGTTGGCTTTTCCACCCAACTGGGCATTTTTATTCCAAATCCATCCTCGTTGATGTCCGACGTTGACTTTTCTACCCAATTGGGGCGTTTTTATCCTAAAATTTGTCCCCATTGAAGTCCAATATTTGCTTTTCCACCCAACGTTGACTTTTCCGTCCAATTGGAGCGTTTTTATCCCAAAACTCATCCCTGTTGAGATCCAACCTTGACTTTTCCATCCAACGTTGATTTTTTTACCCAAATGGAGCATTTTTATCTCAAAATTCACCCCCATTGACCAAAATCTTGGGGTTTGGTCCAACGGGGGCGTTTTTATCTCAAAATTTCTCCCATTGATGTTGAACATTGACCTTTCCACCCAACACTGACTTTTGCACCCAATTGGGGCATTTTTATCACAAAATCCTCCTCATTGATGCCCAAACTTTGACTTTTCTACCCAATTGAGCGTTTTTATCCCCAAATTCATCATTTCATTGACCAAGAGTCGTGGGTTTTTGATCCAACGGGGCGTTTTTAATCCCAAAATTTGTCCCATTGATGTTGAACCTTGACTTTTCCACCCAACATTGGCTTTTTTCCACCCAACTGGCCTTTACCCCAATTCCATCCCCATTGAGTCCAACATTGACTTTTCCATAACAATTAGAGTTTTTACCCCAAAATTTCTTCCCCATTGACAAAAATCTTGGGGTTTGGTCCAAAGGGAGCGTTTTTATCCCGAAATTTGTCCCATTGATGTTGAATCTTGACTTTTCCACCCAACTGGGTGTTTTTATCCAAAAATCCATCCCCCTTGAGGCCCAGTGTTGTCTTTTCCACCCAACTGAGCATTTTTATTCCAAATCCATCCTCGTTGATGTCCGACGTTTACTTTTCTACCCAATTGGGGCGTTTTTATCCTAAAATTTGTCCCCATTGAAGTCCAATATTGGCTTTTCCACCCAACGTTGACTTTTCCGTCCAATTGGAGCGTTTTTATCCCAAAACTCATCCCTGTTGAATTGCAACCTTGACTTTTTTATCCAACGTTGATTTTTTCACCCAATTGGGACGTTTTTATCCCAAAAATTCATCCCATTGACCAAACTCTTCCGGTTTGGTCCAACGGGGGCGTTTTTATCCCAAAATTTGTCCCCGTTGAGGTCCAATATTGACTTTTTCAATCAACGTTGACTTTTCCATCCAATTGGATCGTTTTTATCCCAAAACTCATCCCTGTTGAGATCCAACCTTGATTTTTCCATCCAGCGTTGACTTTTTCCCCCAGTTGGAGCGTTTTTATCCCAATATTCATCCCCATTGACCAAAATCTTGGGGTTTGGTCCAACGGGGGCGTTTTTATCTCAAAATTTGTCCCATTGATGTTGAACATTGACCTTTCCACCCAACACTGACTTTTCCACCCAATTGTGGCATTTTTATCACAAATCCATCCTCATAAACTTAACGTTGACTTTTCTACCCAATTGGAGCATTTTTATCCCCAAATTCATCCCCATTGACCAAAGTCGTGGGTTTTGATCCAACGGGGGCGTTTTTATCCAAAAATTTGTCCAATTGATGTTGAACCTTGACTTTTCCACCCAACATTGGCTTTTCCACCCAACTGGGCCTTTTTACCCCAAATTCATCCCCATTGAGGTCCAACATTGACTTTTCAATACAATTAGGGTGTTTTTACCCCAAAATTCTTCCCCATTGACCAAAATCTTGGGGTTTGGTCCAAAGGCAGCGTTTTTATCCCGAAATTTGTCCCATTGATGTTGAATCTTGACTTTTCCACCCAACTGGGTGTTTTTATCCAAAAATCCATCCCACTTGAGGCCCAGCGTTGGCTTTTCCACCCAACTGGGCATTTTTATTCCAAATCCATCCTCGTTGACGTTAGACGTTGACTTTTCTACCCAATTGGGGTGTTTGTATCCTAAAATTTGTCCCCATGGAAGTCCAATATTGGCTTTTCCACCCAAAGTTGACTTTTCCGTCCAATTGGAGCGTTTTTATCACAAAACTCATCCCAGTCGAGTTCCAACCTTGACTTTTCCATTCAACGTTGACTTTTTCACCAAAATGGAGCGTTTTTATCCCAAAATTCATCCCCATTGACCAAAATCTTGGGTTTTGGTCCAACGGCGGGCGTTTTTATCCCAAAATTGTCCCCGTTTGAGGTCCAATATTGACTTTTTCACCCAACGTTGACTTTTTCCATCCAATTGCGAGCGTTTTATCCCAAAAACTCATCCCTGTTGAGATCCAACCTTGATTTTTCCATTCCAGCGTTGACTTTTTCACCAAAATGGAGCGTTTTTATCCCAAAATTCATCCCCATTGACCAAAATCTTGGGGTTTGGTCCAACGGGGGCGTTTTTATCTCAAAATTTGTCCCATTGATGTTGAACATTGACATTTCCACCCAACACTGACTTTTCCACCCAATTGGGGCATTTTTATCACAAATCCATCCTCATAAACTTAACGTTGACTTTTCTACCCAATTGGAGCATTTTTATCCCCAAAATTCATCCCCATTGACCAAAGTTGTGGGTTTTGATTCCACGGGGGCGTTTTTATCCCAAAATTTGTCCCATTGATGTTGGACCTTGACTTTTCCACCCAACATTGCCTTTTCCACCCAACTGGGCCTTTTTACCCCCAATTCATCCCCATTGAGGTCCAACATGGACTTTTCCATACAATTAGGGAGTTTTTACCCCAAAATTCTTCCCCATTGACCAAAATCTTGGGGTTTGGTCCAAAGGGAGCGTTTTTATCCCGAAATTTGTCCCATTGATGTTGAATCTTGACTTTTCCACCCAACTGGGTGTTTTTATCCAAAAAAATCCATCCCCCTTGAGGCCCAGCGTTGGCTTTTCCACCCAACTGGGCATTTTTATTCCAAATCCATCCTCGTTGATGTCCGACGTTGACTTTTCTACCCAATTGGGGTGTTTTTATCCTAAAATTTGTCCCCATGAAAGTCCAATATTGGCTTTTCCACCCAACGTTGACTTTTCCGTCCAATTGGAGCGTTTTTACTCCAAAATTCATCCCCATTGACCAAAATCTTGGGGTTTGGTCCAACGGGGGCGTTTTTATCTCAAAATTTGTCCCATTGATGTTGAACATTGACCTTTCCACCCAACACTGACTTTTCCACCCAATTTGGGGCATTTTTATCACAAATCCATCTTCATTGATGCCAACCTTGACTTTTCTACCCAAATGGAGCGTTTTTATCCCAAAATTCATCTTCATTGACCAAAGTCGTGGGTTTTGATCCAACGGGGGCGTTTTTATCCCCAAATTTGTCCCATTGATGTTGAACCTTGACTTTTCCACCCAACATTGGCTTTTCCACCCAACTGGGCCTTTTTACCCCAAATTCATCCCCATTGAGGTCCAACATTGACTTTTCCATACAATTAGGGAGTTTTTTACCCCAAAATTCTTCCCCATTGACCAAAATCTTGGGGTTTGGTCCAAAGGGAGCGTTTTTATCCCGAAATTTGTCCCATTGATGTTGAATCTTGACTTTTCCACCCAACTGGGTGTTTTTATCCAAAAATCCATCCCCCTTGAGGCCCAGCGTTGGCTTTTACACCAAACTGGGCATTTTTATTCCAAATCCATCCTCGTTGATGTCCGACGTTGACTTTTCTACCCAATTGGGGCGTTTTTATCCTAAAATTTGTCCCCATGGAAGTCCAATATTGGCTTTTCCACCCAAAGTTGACTATTCCGTCCAATTGGAGCGTTTTTATTCCAAAACTCATCCCTGTCAAGTTCCAACCTTGACTTTTCCATCCAACGTTGACTTTTTCACCCAATTGGGACGTTTTTATCCCAAAAATTCATCCCCATTGACCAAACTCTTTGGGTTTGGTCCAACGGGGGCGTTTTTATCCCAAAATTTGTCCCGGTGAGTCCAATATTGACTTTTTCACCCAACGTGACTTTTCCATCCAATTGGAGCGTTTTTATCTTAAAACTCATCCCTGTTGAGATCCAACCTTGACTTTTCCATCCAGCGTTGACTTTTTCACCCAAATGGAGCGTTTTTATCCCAAAATTCATCCCCATTGACCAAAGTCTTGGGGTTTGGTCCAAAGGGAGCGTTTTTATCTCGAAATTTGTCCCATTGATGTTGAATCTTGACTTTTCCACCCAACTGGGTGTTTTTATCCAAAAATCCATCCCCCTTGAGGCCCAGCGTTGGCTTTTCCACCCAACTGGGAATTTTTATTCCAAATCCATCCTCGTTGATGTCCGACATTGACTTTTCTACCCAATTGGGGCGTTTTTATCCTAAAATTTGTCCCCATGGAAGTCCAATATTTGCTTTTCCACCCAAAGCTGACTTTTCCGTCCAATTGGAGCGTTTTTATCCCAAAACTCATCCCTGTTGAGATCCAACCTTGACTTTTCCATCCAACGTTGACTTTTTCACCCAATTGGGACGTTTTTATCCCAAAATTCATCCCCATTGACCAAACTCGTCCGGTTTGGTCCAACGGGGGCGTTTTTATCTCAAAACTTGTCCCATTGATGTTGAACATTGAATTTTCCACCCAACACTGACTTTTCCACCCAATTGGGGCATTTTTATCACAAATGCATCCTCATTGAAGCTCGACGTTGACTTTTCTACCCAATTGGAGCATTTTTATCCCAAAAATTCATCCCCATTGACCAACTCTCCGGGTTTGGTCCAACAGGGGGCGTTTTTATTTCAAAATTTGTCCCCATTCACCAAAATGTTGGGTTTTGGTCTAACGGGGTCATTTTTATCCCAAAATTTGTCCCCATTGAGGTCCAATATTTTGTTTTCCACCCAACGTTGACTTTTCCATCCAATTGGAGCGTTTTTATCCCCAAAAATTCATCCCCATTGGCCAAAATGTTGGGTTTTGGTCCAACGGGGGCGTTTTTATCCCAAAATTTGTCCCATTGATGTTGAACCTTGACTTCTTCACCCAACATTGGCTTTTCCACACAACTGGGGCATTTTTATCCTCAAAATTCTTCCCCATTGACCAAAATGTTGGGGTTTGGTCCAACGGGGCGTTTTTATCCTGAAATTTGTCCCCATTGAAGTCCAATATTGACTTTTTCACCCAACGTTGACTTTTCCGTCCAATTGGAGCGTTTTTATCTTAAAATCATCGCTGTTGAGATCCAACCTTGACTTTTCCATCCAGCGTTGATTTTTTCAACGGAAAAAACTGAGCGTTTTTCTCTCAAATTCTTCCCCATTGACCAAAATCTTGGGGTTTGGTCCAAAAGGAGCGTTTTTATCCCGAAATTTGTCCCATTGACATTGAACTATGACTTTTCCACCCAACATTGGCTTTCCCACCCAACTGGGCCTTTTTACCCAAAATTCATCCTTGTTGATTTCCAACCTTGACTTTTCTAACCAATTGGAGCATTTTTACCCCAAAATTCTTCCCCATTGACCAAAGTCTTGGGGTTTGGTCCAACAGGGGCATTTTTATCCCAAAATTTTTCCCCATTGAAGTCCAATATTGAGTTTTCAGCACAATGTTGACTTTTCCGTCCAATTGGAGCATTTTTATCCCAAAAATTCATCCCCATTGACCAGATTGTTCGGTTTTGGACCAACGAGGGCGTTTTTATCCCAAAATTTGACCCATTGACGTTGAACATTGACTTTTTCTCCCAACATTGACTTTTCCGTCCAATTGGGGTGTTTTTATCCCAAAATTCATCCCCATTGACCAAAATGTTGGGTTTGGTCCAACGGGGGCGTTTTTATCCCAAAATTTGTCCCATTG
>JAVTVJ010003652.1:0-20276 GCA_034509425.1 Eopsaltria australis
TTTGGGCTGACCATATTTGTCCCTGATTAGCATAAAGGGCGTGGCCACACCGTGTGATCACGGGGCCTTGTTTGAATCAAAAGGGGTGTGGCCTAACACCAACATCCACACTCCAACCTCATTTGCGTATAGTCGGTGAATATTCATCATTTTTTTGCATAAATACAGGCGTGATTCAATTAAATCTTATTCATTCCCTTGCAATAAACTTCATTTTCATGAAAAGCAGAGTCCATCAACGTTAATTCATCGCATTTCCATCATTTGCATCAAGTGTTTCCCCAAGCCCTCCAAAAGACCCAAAATGACCCAAAACTTCTCCAAAAGTCCCCAAAATGACCCAGAACTTCCCCAATTTTCCCCAAATCCCCCCAAACTGCCCCCAGATCCCCCTTTCCCCCCCTAAAAACCTCATTTTCCTCCATTTTCAGCCATCTTTTCCATATTTGCTCATTTTTCCCATCTAAGGCCGCCTCATTTGCATAGCGGCCGCGGCCCCGCCCCCAGGGGCGTGGCCTGACGGGCGACTCCTCCCCCAGCAGGCGGCGCATGCGCAGCTCCTGCTCGGCCTGGCGCTAGCCCGGCAGGCACTGAGACCTCCCGGCCACTAGGTGGCGCTAACGCAGTGGGTTTTGAGGCGATCTGAGGGCTTTGGGGGAAATGTAGGGGATGATGGGGGTCCCAGGTAGAATATGGGGGATTGTGGGGTGAATTTGGTGGATTTTGGGGATCCCTGAGGGGTTTAGGGGCACCTGAAGTGGATTTTGGGGTGAATTTGGGGGATTTTGGGTGTTCCTGAGCGGTTTAGGGGGATCTGAAGTGGATTTTGGGGTGAATTTGGGGGATTTTGGGGGTCCCTGAGGGGTTTAGAAGGATCTGAGCAGGATTTTGGGATGAATTTAGGAGGTTTTGGGCTGACCATATTTGTCCCTGATTAGCATAAAGGGCGTGGCCACACCCAGTGATCACGGGGCCTTGTTTGAAGCAAAAGGGGCGTGGCTTAACACCAACATCCGCACTCCAACCTCATTTGCGTATAGTCGGTGAATATTCATCATTTTTTTGCATAAATAAAGGCGTGATTCAATCAGATCTTATTCATTCCCTTGCAATAAACTTCATTTGCTTGAAAAGCAGAATCCATCAGCGTTAATTAATCGCATTTACATCATTTGCATCAAGTGTTTCCCCAAGCCCTCCAAAAGACCCAAAATGACCCAAAACTTCTCCAAAAAGTCCCCAAAATGACCCAGAACTGCCCCAATTTTCCCCAAATCCCCCCAAACTGCCCCCAGATCCCCCTTTTCCCCCCTAAAAACCGCATTTTCCTCCATTTTCAGCCATCTTTTCCATAGTTGCTCATTTTTCCCATCTAAGGCCGCCTCATTTGCATAGCGGCCGCGGCCCCGCCCCCAGGGGCGTGGCCTGACGGGCGACTCCTCCCCCAGCAGGCGGCGCATGCGCACCTCCTGCTCGGCCTGGCTCGAGCCCGGCAGGCACTGAGACCTCCCGGCCACTAGGTGGCGCTAACGCAGTGGGTTTGGAGGAGATCTGAGGGCTTTGGCGGGAAATGTAGGGGATGATGGGGGTCCCAGGTAGAATATGGGGGATTGTGGGGTGAATTTGGTGGATTTTGGGGATCCCTGAGGGGTTTAGGGGCACCTGAAGTGGATTTTGGGGTGAATTTGCGGGATTTTGGGTATCCCTGAGGGGTTTAGGGGGATCTGAAGTGGATTTTGGGGTGAATTTGGGGGATTTTGGGGGTCCCTGAGGGGTTTAGACGGATCTGAGCAGGATTTGGGAATGAATCTGGAGGTTTTGGCTGACCATATTTTAGTCCCTGATTAGATAAAGGGCGTGGGCCACACCCAGTGATCACGGGGGCTTGTTTGAATCAAAAGGAGGTGCCTAACACCAACATCCACACTCCAACCTCATTTGCGTATAGTCGGTGAATATTCATCATTTTTTTGCATAAATACAGGAGTGATTCAATAGATCTTATCATTCCCTTGCAATAATACTTTCATTTGCCATGAAAAGCAGAGTCCATCAGCGTTATCATCGCATTTCCATCATTTGCATTCAAGTGTTTCCCCAAGCCCTCAGAAATGACCCAAATGACCCAGAACTGCCCCAATTTTCCAAATCCCCCCAAACTGCCCCCAGATCCCCTTTTCCCCCTAAAACCGACATTTTCCTCCATTTTCAGCCATCTTTTCCATAGTTGCTCATTTTTCCCATCTAAGGCCGCCTCATTTGCATAGCGGGTGCGGCACCGCATCCAGGGGCGTGGCCTGACGGGCGACTCCTGCCCCAGCAGGCGGCGCATGCGCAGCTCCTGCTCGGCCTGGCTCTAGCCCGGCAGGCACTGAGACCTCGCGGCCACTAGGTGGCGCTAACGCAGTGGGTTTTGAGGCGATCTGAGGGCTTTGGGGGGAAATGTAGGGGATGATGGGGGTCCCAGGTAGAATATGGGGGATTGTGGGGTGAATTTGGTGGATTTTGGGGATCCCTGAGGGGTTTTAGGGGCACCTGAAGTGGATTTTGGGGTGAATTTGGGGGATTTTGGGTGTCCCTGAGCGGTTTAGGGGGATCTGAAGTGGATTTTGGGGTGAATTTGGGGGATTTTGGGGGTCCCTGAGGGGTTTAGAAGGATCTGAGGAGGATTTTGGGGTGAATTTAATGGGGATTTTTGGCTGACCATATTTGTCCCTGATTAGCATAAAGGGCGTGGCCACACCCAGTGATCACGGGGCCTTGTTTGAATCAAAAGGGGCGTGGCCTAACACCAACATCCACACTCCAACCTCATTTGCGTCTAGTCGGTGAATATTCATCATTTTTTTTCATAAATACAGGCGTGAGTCAATTAGATCTTATTCATTCCCTTGCAATAAACTTCATTTGCATGAAAAGCAGAGTCCATCAGCGTTAATTAATCGCATTTCCATCATTTGCATCAAGTGTTTCCCCAAGCCCTCCAAATGACCCAAAATGACCCAAAACTTCCCCAAAAAGTCCCCAAAATGACCCAGAACTGCCCCAATTTTCCCCAAATCTCCCCAAACTGCCCCCAGATCCCCCTTTTCCCCCCTAAAAACCGCATTTTCCTCCATTTTCAGCCATCTTTCCATATTTGCTCATTTTTCCCATCTAAGGCCGCCTCATTTGCATAGCGGCCGCGGCCCCGCCCCCAGGGGCGTGGCCTGACGGGCGACTCCTCCCCCAGCAGGCGGCGCATGCGCAGCTCCTGCTCGGCCTGGCTCTAGCCCGGCAGGCACTGAGACCTCCCGGCCACTAGGTGGCGCTAACGCAGTGGGTTTTGAGGCGATCTGAGGGCTTTGGGGGGAAATGTAGGGGATGATGGGGGTCCCAGGTAGAATATGGGGGATTGTGGGGTGAATTTGGTGGATTTTGGGGATCCCTGAGGGGTTTAGGGGCACCTGAAGTGGATTTGGGGGTGAATTTGGGGGATTTTGGTTGTCCCTGAGGGGTTTAGGGGCACCTGAAGTGGATTTTGGGGTGAATTTGGGGGATTTTGGGGGTCCCTGAGGGGTTTAGAAGGATCTGAGCAGGATTTTGGGGTGAATTTAATGGGGATTTTGGGCTGGCCATATTTGTCCCTGATTAGCATAAAGGGCGTGGCCACACCCAGTGATCACGGGGCCTTGTTTGAATCAAAAGCGGCGTGGCCTAACACCAACATCCACACTCCAACCTCATTTGCGTATAGTCGGTGAATATTCATCATTTTTTTGCATAAATACAGGCGTGATTCAATTAAATCTTATTCATTCCCTTGCAATAAACTTCATGTGCATGAAAAGCAGAGTCCATCAGCGTTAATTAATCGCATTTCCATCATTTGCATCAAGTGTTTCCCCAAGCCCTCCAAAAGACCCAAAATGACCCAAAACTTCCCCAAAAGTCCCCAAAATGACCCAGAACTGCCCCAATTTTCCCCAAATCCCCCCAAACTGCCCCCAGATCCCCCTTTTCCCCCCTAAAAACCGCATTTTCCTCCATTTTCAGCCATCTTTTCCATATTTGCTCATTTTTCCCATCTAAGGCCGCCTCATTTGCATAGCGGCCGCGGCCCCGCCCCCAGGGGCGTGGCCTGACGGGCGACTCCTCCCCCAGCAGGCGGCGCATGCGCAGCTCCTGCTCGGCCTGGCTCTAGCCCGGCAGGCACTGAGACCTCCCGGCCACTAGGTGGCGCTAACGCAGTGGGTTTTGAGGCGATCTGAGGGCTTTGGGGGGAAATGTAGGGGATGATGGGGGTCCCAGGTAGAATATGGGGGATTGTGGGGTGAATTTGGTGGATTTTGGGGATCCCTGAGGGGTTTAGGGGCACCTGAAGTGGATTTTGGGGTGAATTTGGGGGATTTTGGGTGTCCCTGAGGGTTTAGACGGATCTGAAGTGGATTTTGGGGTGAATTTGGGGGATTTTGAGGGTCCCTGAGGGGTTTAGAAGGATCTGAGCAGGATTTTGGGGTGAATTTGATGAGGATTTTTGGCTGGCCATATTTGTCCCTGATTAGCATAAAGGGCGTGGCCACACCCAGTGATCACGGGGCCTTGTTTGAATCAAAAGGGGCGTGGCCTAACACCAACATCCACACTCCAACCTCATTTGCGTATAGTCGGTGAATATTCATCATTTTTTTGCATAAATACAGGCGTGATTCAATTAAATCTTATTCATTCCCTTGCAATAAACTTCATTTGCATGAAAAGCAGAGTCCATCAGCGTTAATTAATCGCATTTCCATCATTTGCATCAAGTGTTTCCCCAAGCCCTCCAAAAGACCCAAAATGACCCAAAACTTCCCCAAAAAGTCCCCCAAAATGACCCAGAACTGCCCCAATTTTCCCCAAATCCCCCCAAACTGCCCCCAGATCCCCCGTTTCCCCCCTAAAAACCGCATTTTCCTCCATTTTCAGCCATCTTTTCCATAGTTGCTCATTTTTCCCATCTAAGGCCGCCTCATTTGCATAGCGGCCGCGGCCCCGCCCCCAGGGGCGTGGCCTGACGGGCGACTCCTCCCCCAGCAGGCGGCGCATGCGCAGCTCCTGCTCGGCCTGGCTCTAGCCCGGCAGGCACTGAGACCTCCCGGCCACTAGGTGGCGCTAACGCAGTGGGTTTTGAGGCGATCTGAGGGCTTTGGGGGGAAATGTAGGGGATGATGGGGGTCCCAGGTAGAATATGGGGGATTGTGGGGTGAATTTGGTGGATTTTGGGGATCCCTGAGGGGTTTAGGGGCACCTGAAGTGGATTTTGGGGTGAATTTGGGGGATTTTGGGTGTCCCTGAGCGGTTTAGGGGCACCTGAGGTGGATTTTGGGGTGAATTTGGGGGATTTTGGGGGTCCCTGAGGGGTTTAGAAGGATCTGAGCAGGATTTTGGGGTGAATTTAATGGGGATTTTGGGCTGGCCATGTTTGTCCCTCATTAGCATAAAGGGCGTGGCCACAGCCAGTGATCACGGGGCCTTGTTTGAATCAAAAGGGGCGTGGCCTAACACCAACATCCACACTCCAACCTCATTTTCGTCTAGTCGGTGAATATTCATCATTTATTTGCATAAATACAGGAGTGATTCAATTAGATCTTATTCATTCCCTTGCAATAAACTTCATTTGCATGAAAAGCAGAGTCCATCAGCGTTAATTAATCGCATTTCCATCATTTGCATCAAGTGTTTTCCCAAGCCCTCCAAAAGACCCAAAATGACCCAAAACTGCCCCAAAAAGTCCCCAAAATGACCCAGAACTGCCCCAGTTTTCCCCAAATCCCCCCAAACTGCCCCCAGATCCCCCTTTTCCCCCCTAAAAACCGCATTTTCCTCCATTTTCAGCCATCTTTTCCATAGTTGGTCATTTTCCCCATCTAAGGCCGCCTCATTTGCATAGCGTCCGCGGCCCCGCCCCCAGGGGCGTGGCCTGACGGGCGACTCCTCCCCCCGCAGGCGGCGCATGCGCAGCTCCTGCTCGGCCTGGCTCTAGCCCGGCAGGCACTGAGACCTTCCGGCCACTAGGTGGCACCCCTAGCATGGGTTTTGAAGCGTCCAGGGGCTTTGGAAATGTAAGGATGATGGGGTTAGATAGAATATGGGGGGATTGTGGAATAATTTAATGGATTTTAGGATCCCTAGGGGTTTAGGGCACCTAAAAGTGGATTTTAGGGGTGAATTTGAAGAGGAAGTTTGAGGTCCCTAAAGAGGTTAAGAAAGGATCTGAGCAGGATTTTGGGGTGAATTTAATGAAGCATTTTGGGCTGACCATATTTGTCCCTGATTAGCATAAAAGGGCGTGGCCACACCAGTGATCCACGAGGGGCCTTGTTTTGAATCAAAAGGCATTGGCCCTAACCTGTATTCCCTCCAACCTCATTTCGCATTATAGTGGGGGTGAATATTCATCATTTTTTTGCATAAATACAGGCGTGATTCAATTAAATCTTATTCATTCCCTTGCAATAAACTTCATTTGCATGAAAAGCAGAGTCCATCAGCGTTAATTAATCGCATTTCCATCATTTACATCAAGTGTTTCCCCAAGCCCTCCAAAAGACCCAAAATGACCCAAAACTTCCCCAAAAAGTCCCCAAAATGACCCAGAACTGCCCCAATTTTCCCCAAATCCCCCCAAACTGCCCCCAGATCCCCCTTTTCCCCCCTAAAACCGCATTTTCCTCCATTTTCAGCCATCTTTTCCATAGTTGCTCATTTTTCCCATCTAAGGCCGCCTCATTTGCATAGCGGTCGTGACCCCGCCCCCAGGGGCGTGGCCTGACAGGCGACTCCTCCCCCAGCAGGCGGCGCATGCGCAGCTCCTGCTCAGCCTGGCTCTAGCCCGGCAGGCACTGAGACCTCCCGGCCACTAGGTGGCGCTAACGCAGTGGGTTTTGAGGCGATCTGAGGGCTTTGGGGGGAAATGTAGGGGATGATGGGGGTCCCAGGTAGAATATGGGGGATTGTGGGGTGAATTTGGTGGATTTTGGGGATCCCTGAGGGGTTTAGGGACACCTGAAGTGGATTTTGGGGTGAATTTGGGTGATTTTGGATGTCCCTGAGCGGTTTAGGGGGATCTGAAGTGGATTTTGGGGTGAATTTGGGGGATTTTGGGGGTCCCTGGGGGTTTAGGAGGATCTGAGCAGGATTTTGGGGTGAATTTAATGGAGATTTTGGGCTGACCATGTTTGTCCCTCATTAGCATAAAGGGCGTGGCCACACCAGTGATCACGGGGCCTTGTTTGAATCAAAAGGGGCGTGGCCGAACACCAACATCCACACTCCAACCTCATTTGCGTATAGTCGGTGAATATTCATCATTTATTTGCATAAATACAGGCGTGATTCAATTAGATCTTATTCATTCCCTGGCAATAAACTTCATTTTCATGAAAAGCAGAGTCCATCAGCGTTAATTAATCGCATTTCCATCATTTGTATCAAGTGTTTCCCCAAGCCCTCCAAAAGACCCAAAATGACCCAAAACTTCCCCAAAAAGTCCCCAAAATGACCCAGAACTGCCCCAATTTTCCCTAAATCCCCCCAAACTGCCCCCAGATCCCCCTTTTCCCCCCTAAAAACCGCATTTTCCTCCATTTTCAGCCATCTTTTCCATAGTTGCTCATTTTTCCCATCTAAGGCCGCCTCATTTGCATAGCGGTTGCGGCCCCGCCCCCAGGGGCGTGGCCTGACGTGACTCCTCCCCAGCAGGCGCATGTAACTCCCTGCTTTCGGCCTGGCTCTGCTTGACAGGCACTGAGACCTCCCGGCCACTAGGTGGCGCTAACGCAGTGGGTTTGGAGGCGATCTGAGGGCTTTGGGGGGAAATGTAGGGGATGATGGGGGTCCCAGGTAGAATATGGGGGATTGTGGGGTGAATTTGGGGGAATTTGGGGATCCCTGAGAGGTTTAGGGGCACCTGAAGTGGATTTTGGGGTGAATTTGGTGGATTTTGGGGGTCCCTGAGGGGTTTAGAAGGATCTGAGCAGGATTTTGGGGTGAATTTAATGGGCATTTTGGGCTGACCATATTTGTCCCTGATGAGCATAAAGGGCGTGGCCACACCCAGTGATCACGGGGCCTTGTTTGAATCAAAAGGGGTGTGGCCTAACACCAACATTCACACTCCAACCTCATTTGCGTATAGTCGGTGAATATTCATCATTTTTTTGCATAAATAAAGGCGTGATTCAATTAGATCTTATTCATTCCCTTGCAATAAACTTCATTTGCATGAAAAGCAGAGTCCATCAGCGTTAATTAATCGCATTTCCATCATTTGCATCAAGTGTTTCCCCAAGCCTTCCAAAATGACCCAAAATGACCCAGAACTGCCCCAATTTTCCCCAAATCCCCCAAACTGCCCCCAGATCCCCCTTTTCCCCCCTAAAAACCGCATTTTCCTCCATTTTCAGCCATCTTTTCCATATTTGCTCATTTTTCCCATCTAAGGCCACCTCATTGGCATAGCGGCCGCGGCCCCGCCCCCAGGGGCGTGGCCTGACGGGCGACTCCTCCCCCAGCAGGCGGCGCATGCGCAGCTCCTGCTCGACCTGGCTCTAGCCCGGCAGGCACTGAGACCTCCCAGCCACTAGGTGGCGCTAACGCAGTGGGTTTTGAGGCGATCTGAGGGCTTTGGGGGGAAATGTAGGGGATGATGGGGGTCCCAGGTAGAATATGGGGGATTGTGGGGTGAATTTGGTGGATTTTGGGGATCCCTGAGGGGTTTAGGGGCACCTGAAGTGGATTTTGGGGTGAAATTGGGGGATTTTGGGTGTCCCTGAGCGGTTTAGGGGGATCTGAAGTGGATTTTGGGGTGAATTTGGGGGATTTTGGGTGTCCCTGAGGGGTTTAGAAGGATCTGAGCAGGATTTTGAGGTGAATTTGATGGGGATTTTGGGCGGGCCATATTTGTCCCTGATTAGCATAAAGGGCGTGGCCACACCCAGTGATCACGGGGCCTTGTTTGAATCAAAAGGGGCGTGGCCTAACACCAACATCCACACTCCAACCTCATTTGCGTATAGTCGGAGAATATTCATCATTTTTTGCATAAATACAGGCGTGATTCAATTAGATCTTATTCATTCCCTTGCAATAAACTTCATTTGCATGAAAAGCAGAGTCCATCAGCGTTAATTAATCGCATTTCCATCATTTGCATCAAGTGTTTCCCCAAGCCCTCCAAAAGACCCAAAATGACCCAAAACTTCCCCAAAAGGTCCCCAAAATGACCCAGAACTGCCCCAATTTTCCCCAAATCCCCCCAAACTGCCCCCAGATCCCCCTTTTCCCCCTAAAAACCGCATTTTCCTCCATTTTCAGCCATCTTTTCCATATTTGCTCATTTTTCCCATCTAAGGCAGCCTCATTTGCATAGCGGCCGCGGCCCCGCCCCCAGGGGCGTGGCCTGACGGGCGACTCCTCCCCCAGCAGGCGGCGCATGCGCAGCTCCTGCTCGGCCTGGCTCTAGCCCGGCAGGCACTGAGACCTCCCGGCCGCTAGGTGGCGCTAACGCAGTGGGTTTTGAGGCGATCTGAGGGCTTTGGGGGGAAATGTAGGGGATGATGGGGGTCCTAGGTAGAATATGGGGGATTGTGGGGTGAATTTGGTGGATTTTGGGGATCCCTGAGGGGTTTAGGGGCACCTGAAGTGGATTTTGGGGTGAATTTGGGGGATTTTGGGTGTCCCTGAGCGGTTTAGGGGCACCTGAAGTGGATTTTGGGGTGAATTTGGGGGATTTTGGGGGTCCCTGAGGGCTTTAGAAGGATCTGAGCAGGATTTTGAGGTGAATTTGGGGGATTTTGGGCTGACCATATTTGTCCCTGATTAGCATAAAGGGCGTGGCCACACCAAGTGATCACGGGGCCTTGTTTGAATCAAAAGGGGCGTGGCCTAACACCAACATCCACACTCCAACCTCATTTGCGTATAGTCGGAGAATATTCATCATTTTTTTGCATAAATACAGGCGTGATTCAATTAAATCTTATTCATTCCCTTGCAATAAACTTCATTTGCATGAAAAGCAGAGTCCATCAGAGTTAATTAATCGCATTTCCATCATTTGTATCAAGTGTTTCCCCAAGCCCTCCAAATGACCCAAAATGACCCAAAACTTCTCCAAAAAGTCCCCAAAATGACCCAGAACTGCCCCAATTTTCCCCAAATCCCCCCAAACTTCCCCCAGATCCCCCTTTTCCCCCCTAAAAACCGCATTTTCCTCCATTTTCAGCCACCTTTTCCATATTTGCTCATTTTTCCCATCTAAGGCCACCTCATTTGCCAAGCGGCCGCGGCCCCGCCCCCAGGGGCGTGGCCTGACGGGCGACTCCTCCCCCAGCAGGCGGCGCATGCGCAGCTCCTGCTCGGCCTGGCTCTAGCCCGGCAGGCACTGAGACCTCCTGGCCACTAGGTGGCACTAATGCAGTGGGTTTAGAGGCGATCTGAGGGCTTTGGGGGGAAATGTAGGGGATGATGGGGGTCCAAATATGGGGGATTGTGGGGTGAATTTGAGTTGGATTTTGGGGATCCTGAGGGTTTGAGGGGCACCTGAAGAAGTGGATTTTGGGGTGAATTTGGGGGATTTTGGGGGTCCCTGAGGGGTTTAGCAGGATCTGAGCAGGATTTTGGGGTGAATTTAATGGGCATTTTGGGCTGACCATATTTGTCCCTGATTAGCATAAAGGGCGTGGCCACACCCAGTGATCACGGGGCCTTGTTTGAATCAAAAGGGGCGTGGCCTAACACCAACATCCACACTCCAACCTCATTTGCGTATAGTCGGAGAATATTCATCATTTTTTTGCATAAATACAGGCGTGATTCAATTAAATCTTATTAATTCCCTTGTAATAAACTTCATTTGCATGAAAAGCAGAGTCCATCAGCGTTAATTAATCGCATTTCCATCATTTGCATCAAGTGTTTCCCCAAGCCCTCCAAATGACCCAAAATGACCCAGAACTGCCCCAATTTTCCCCAAATCCCCCCAAACTGCCCCCAGATCCCCCTTTTCCCCCCTAAAAACCTCATTTTCCTCCATTTTCAGCCATCTTTTCCATATTTGCTCATTTTTTCCCATCTAAGGCCGCCTCATTTGCATAGCAGCCGCGGCCCCGCCCCCAGGGGCGTGGCCTGACGGGCGACTCCTCCCCCAGCAGGCGGCAAATGCGCAGCTCCTGCTCGGCCTGGCTCTAGCCCGGCAGGCACTGAGACCTCCCGGCCACTAGGTGGCGCTAACGCAGTGGGTTTTGAGGCGATCTGAGGGCTTTGGGGGGAAATGTAGGGGATGATGGGGGTCCCAAGGTAGAATATGGGGGATTGTGGGGTGAATTTGGTGGATTTTGGGGATCCCTGAGGGGTTTAGGGGCACCTGAAGTGGATTTTGGGGTGAATTTGGGGGATTTTGGGTGTCCCTGAGCGGTTTAGGGAGATCTGAAGTGGATTTTGGGGTGAATTTGGGGGATTTTGGGGGTCCCTGAGGGGTTTAGAAGGATCTGAGCAGGATTTTGGGGTGAATTTGATGGGGAGTTTGGGCTGGCCATATTTGTCCCTGATTAGCATAAAGGGCGTGGCCACACCCAGTGATCACGGGGCCTTGTTTGAATCAAAAGGGGCGTGGCCTAACACCAACATCCACACTCCAACCTCATTTGCGTCTAGTGGGTGAATATTCATCATTTATTTGCATAAATACAGGCGTGATTCAATTAAATCTTATTCATTCCCTTGCAATAAACTTCATTTGCATGAAAAGCAGAGTCCATCAGCGTTAATTAATCGCATTTCCATCATTTGCATCAAGTGTTTCCCCAAGCCCTTCAAAAGACCCAAAATGACCCAAACTTCCCCAAAAAGTCCCCAAAATGACCCAGAACTGCCCCAATTTTCCCCAAATCCCCCCAAACTGCCCCCAGATCCCCCTTTCCCCCCCTAAAAACCGCATTTTCCTCCATTTTCAGCCATCTTTTCCATATTTGCTCATTTTTCCCATCTAAGGCAGCCTCATTTGCATAGCGGCCGCGGCCCCGCCCCCAGGGCCGTGGCCTGACGGGCGACTCCTCCCCCAGCAGGCGGCGCATGCGCAGCTCCTGCTCAGCCTGGCTCTAGCCCGGCAGGCACTGAGACCTCCCGGCCACTAGGTGGCGCTAACGCAGTGGGTTTGGAGGCGATCTGAGGGCTTTGGGGGGAAATGTAGGGGATGATGGGGGTCCTAGGTAGAATATGGGGGATTGGCAAGTTGGTGGTGGATTTTGGGATCCCTGGGGGTTTAGGGGCACCTGAAATTAGTTTTTTACTTGGGGTGAATTTGGGGGATTTTGGGTGTCCCTGAGCGGTTTAGGGGGGATCTGAAGTGGATTTTGGGGTGAATTTGAAGTTTTGGGGTCCTGAGGGGTTTAGGATCTAGGCAGGATTTTTGGGGTGAATTTGAGTAGAGGGATTTGGGCTGGCCATGGCCCCGGCCCTGATTAGCATAAGGCGTGGCCACACTGATGATCATGAACCGTTTCCCAGAATCAAAAGAAAGGGCGTGACTTCTAACACTAACTGTCACTCCAACCTCATTTCCGTATAGTCGGAGAATATTCATCATTTTTTTGCATAAATACAGGCGTGATTCAATTAAATCTTATTCATTCCCTTGCAATAAACTTCATTTGCATGAAAAGCAGAGTCCATCAGCGTTAATTAATCGCATTTCCATCATTTGCATCAAGTGTTTCCCCAAGCCCTCCAAAAGACCCAAAATGACCCAAAACTTCCCAAAAAGTCCCCAAAATGACCCAGAACTGCCCCAATTTTCCCCAAATCTCCCACACTTCCCCAGTCCCCCCCTAAAAACCGCATTTTCCTCATTTCAAAGCCACCTTGCCATATTTGCTCCATTTTTCCCATCTAAGGCCCTCATTTTGCATAGCTGACTGGCCCTTGGGAGGCGTGGCCTGACAGACGACTCACTCCCCAACAGGCGAAGGCAGCATGCAGCTCCTGCCTCGGCCACATGGCTCTAACCCGACAGGCACTGAGACCTCCCTGGCCACTAGAATTTGGCACTAATGCAGTGGGTTTTGAGGCGTCCTGAGGGGCTTTGGGGAAATGTAAGAAAGGGATGATGGGGAGTCCCAAGTGAGATATGGGGATTGTGGGGTGAATTGGTGGTTTGCAGGATCCCTAAAGAGGAGTTTAGAAGCACCTAGAATTGGATTTTAGGGGTGGGTGGGGGATTTTGGGGGTCCCTGAGGGGTTTAGAAGGATCTGAGCAGGATTTTGGGGTGAATTTAATGGGCATTTTGGGCTGGCCATATTTGTCCCTGATTAGCATAAAGGGCGTAGCCACACCCAGTGATCACGGGGCCTTGTTTGAATCAAAAGGGGCGTGGCCTAACACCAACATCCACACTCCAACCTCATTTGCGTCTAGTCGGTGAATATTCATCATTTTTTTGCATAAATACAGGCGTGATTCAATTAAATCTTATTCATTCCCTTACAATAAACTTCATTTGCATGAAAAGCAGAGTCCATCGGCGTTAATTAATCGCATTTCCATCATTTGCATCAAGTGTTTCCCCAAGCCCTCCAAAAGACCCAAAATGACCCAAAACTTCCCCAAAAAGTCCCCAAAATGACCCAGAACTGCCCCAATTTTCCCCAAATCCCCCCAAACTGCCCCCAGATCCCTCTTTTCCCCCCTAAAACCGCATTTTCCTCCATTTTCAGCCATCTTTTCCATGTTTGGTCATTTTTCCCATCTAAGGCCGCCTCATTTGCATAGCGGCCGCGGCCCCGCCCCCAGGGGCGTGGCCTGAGGGGCGACTCCTCCCCCAGCAGGCGGCGCATGCGCAGCTCCTGCTCGACCTGGCTCTAGCTGGCAGACACTGAGAACCTCCCGACCACTAGGTGGCTAGCATGGCCAGTGGGTTTTGGAGGCAATGGGGAGCTTTGGGGAAATGTAGGGGATGATGGGGGTCCCAGGTAGAATATGGGATTGTGGGGTGAATTTGGTGGATTTTGGGGATCCCTGAGGGGTTTAGGGGCACCTGAAGTGGATTTTGGGGTGAATTTGGGGGATTTTAGGTGTCCCTGAGCAGTTTAGGGGGATCTGAAGTGGATTTTGGGGTGAATTTGGGGGATTTTGGGGGTCCCTGAGGGGTTTAGAAGGATCTGAGCAGGATTTTGGGGTGAAGTTGGGGGGGTTTTGGGCTGACCATATTTGTCCCTGATTAGCATAAAGGGCGTGGCCACACCCAGTGATCACGGGGCCTTGTTTGAATCAAAAGGGGCGTGGCCTAACACCAACATCCACACTCCAACCTCATTTAAGCGTATAGTCGGGGTAGATATTCATCATTTTTTGGCATAAATACAGGAGTGATTCAATTAAATCTTATTCATTCCCTTGCAATAAAATTCATTTGTATGAAAAGCAGAGTCCATCAGCGTTAATTAATCGCATTTCCATCATTTGCATCAAGTGTTTCCCCAAGCCCTCCAAAAGACCCAAAATGACCCAAAACTTCCCCAAAAAGTCCCCAAAATGACCCAGAACTGCCCCAATTTTCCCCAAATCCCCCCAAACTGCCCCCAGATCCCCCTTTTCCCCCCTAAAAACCGCATTTTCCTCCATTTTCAGCCATCTTTTCCATGGTTGCTCATTTTTCCCATCTAAGGCCGCCTCATTTGCATAGCGTCCGCGGCCCCGCCCCAGGGGCGTGGCCTGACAGGCGACTCCTCCCCCAGCAGGCGGCGCATGCGCAGCTCCTGCTCGGCCTGGCTCTAGCCCGGCAGGCACTGAGACCTCCCGGCCACTAGGTGGCGCTAACGCAGTGGGTTTTGAGGCGATCTGAGGGCTTTGGGGGGAAATGTGGGGGATGATGGAGGTCCCAGGTAGAATATGGGGGATTGTGGGGTGAATTTGGTGGATTTTGGGGATCCCTGAGGGGTTTTAGGGGCACCTGAAGTGGATTTTGGGGTGAATTTGGGGGATTTTGGGTGTCCCTGAGCGGTTTAGGGGGATCTGAAGTGGATTTTGGGGTGAATTTGGGGGATTTTGGGGGTCCCTGAGGGGTTTAGAAGGATCTGAGCAGGATTTTGGGGTGAAGTTGGGGGGGTTTGGGCTGACCATATTTGTCCCTGATTAGCATAAAGGGCGTGGCCACACCCAGTGATCACAGGGCCTTGTTTGAATCAAAAGGGGCGTGGCCTAACACCAACATCCACACTCCAACCTCATTTGCGTATAGTCGGTGAATATTCATCATTTTTTTGCATAAATACAGAAGTGATTCAATTAGATCTTATTCATTCCCTTGCAATAAACTTCATTTGCATGAAAAGCAGAGTCCATCAGCGTTAATTAATCGCATTTCCATCATTTGTATCAAGTGTTTCCCCAAGCCCTCCAAAAGACCCAAAATGACCCAAAACTTCCCCCAAAAGTCCCCAAAATGACCCCAGGGAACTTGCCCCAGATTTTTCCCCAAATCCCCCCAAACTGCCCCCAGATCCCCCTTTTCCCCCCTAAAAACCTCATTTTCCTCCATTTTCAGCCATCTTTTCCATATTTGCTCATTTTTTCCCATCTAAGGCCGCCTCATTTGCATAGCAGCCGCGGCCCCGCCCCCAGGGGCGTGGCCTGACGGGCGACTCCGCCCCCAGCAGGCGGCGCATGCGCAGCTCCTGCTCGGCCTGGCTCTAGCCCGGCAGGCACTGAGACCTCCCAGCCACTAGGTGGCGCTAACGCAGTGGGTTTTGAGGCGATCTGAGGGCTTTGGGGGGAAATGTAGGGGATGATGGGGGTCCCAGGTAGAATATGGGGGATTGTGGGGTGAATTTGGTGGATTTTAGGGATCCCTGAGGGGGTTTAGGGGCACCTGAAGTGGATTTTGGGGGTGAATTTGGGGGGATTTTGGGTGTCCCTAGGCAGTTTAGGGGATCTGAAGTGGATTTTGGGGTGAATTTGGGGGATTTTGGGGGTCCCTGACGGGTTTAGGGGGAGATCTGAGCAGGATTTTGGGGTGAATGTGGGGGGTTTTGGGCTGACCATATTTGTCCATGAGTAGCATAAAGGGCGTGGCCACACCCAGCGATCACGGGGCCTTGTTTGAATCAAAAGGGGCGTGGCCTAACACCAACATCCACACTCCAACCTCATTTGCGTATAGTCGGTGAATATTCATCATTTATTTGCATAAATACAGGCATGATTCAATTAAATCTTATTAATTTCCTTGCAATAAACTTCATTTGCATGAAAAGTGGAGTCCATCAGCGTTAATTAATCGCATTTACATCATTTGCATCAAGTGTTTCCCCAAGCCCTCCAAAGACCCAAAATGACCCAAAACTTCCCCAAAAAGTCCCCAAAATGACCCAGAACTGCCCCAATTTTCCCCAAATCCCCCCAAACTGCCCCCAGATCCCCCTTTTCCCCCCTAAAAACCGCATTTTCCGCCATTTTCAGCCATCTTTTCCATATTTGCTCATTTTTCCCATCTAAGGCCGCCTCATTTGCATAGCGGCCGCGGCCCCGCCCCCAGGGCCGTGGCCTGACGGGCGACTCCTCCCCCAGCAGGCGGCGCATGCGCAGCTCCTGCTAGGCCTGGCTCTAGCCCGGCAGGCACTGAGACCTCCCGGCCACTAGGTGGCGCTAATGCAGTGGGTTTTGAGGCGATCTGAGGGCTTTGGGGGGAAATGTAGGGGATGATGGGGGTCCCAGGTAGAATAGGGGGGATTGTGGGGTGAATTTGGTGGATTTTGGGGATCCCTGAGGGGTTTAGGGGCACCAGAAGTGGGATTTTGGGGTGAATTTGGGGGATTTTGGGTGTCCCTGAGGGGTTTAGGGGGATCTGAAGTGGATTTTGGGGTGAATTTGGGGGATTTTGGGGGTCCCTGAGGGGTTTAGGGAGATCTGAGCAGGATTTTGGGGTGAAGTTGGGGGTTTTGGGCTGACCATATTTGTCCCTGATTAGCATAAAAGGCGTGGCCACACCCAGTGATCACGGGGCCTTGTTTGAATCAAAAGGGGCGTGGCCTAACACCAACATCCACACTCCAACCTCATTTGCGTATAGTCGGTGAATATTCATCATTTTTGGCATAAATACAGGCGTGATTCAATTAAATCTTATTCATTCCCTTGCAATAAACTTCATTTGCATGAAAAGCAGAGTCCATCAGCGTTAATTAATCGCATTTCCATCATTTGCATCAAGTGTTTCCCAAGCCCTCCAAAAGACCCAAAATGACCCAAAACTTCCCCAAAAAGTCCCCAAAATGACCCAGAACTGCCCCAATTTTCCCCAAATCCCCCAAACTGCCCCCAGATCCCCCTTTTCCCCCCTAAAAACCGCATTTTCCTCCATTTTCAGCCATCTTTTCCATAGTTGGTCATTTTCCCATCTAAGGCCGCCTCATTTGCATAGCGGCCGCGGCCCCGCCCCCAGGGCCGTGGCCTGACGGGCGACTCCTCCCCCAGCAGGCGGCGCATGCGCAGCTCCTGCCCAACCTGGCTCTAGCCCGGCAGGCACTGAAGGACCTCCGGCCACTGGGTGGCTAGCGCCTTGAAGTGGGTTTTGAGAAGCGATCTGAGGGGCTTTGAAATGTAGGGGATGATGGGGTCCCAGGTAGAATATGGGGAGTTGTGGGGTGAATTTGGTGGATTTTTAGGGGATCCCTGGGGGTTTAGGGGCACCTGGAAGTGGATTTGGGGTGAATTTGAGGGGGATTTTGGGGATCCCTGAGGGGTTTAGGGGCACCTGAAGTGGATTTTGGGGTGAATTTGGGGGATTTTGGGTGTCCCTGAGCGGTTTAGGGGGATCTGAAGTGGATTTTGGGGTGGATTTGGGGGATTTTGGGGGTCCCTGAGGGGTTTAGAAGGATCTGAGCAGGATTTTGGGGTGAATTTGGGGGGTTTTGGGCTGACCATTTTTGTCCCTCATTAGCATAAAGGGCGTGGCCACACCAGTGATCACGGGGCCTTGTTTGAATCAAAAGGGGCGTGGCCTAACGCCAACATCCACACTCCAACCTCATTTCTTGATATAGTCGGTGAATATTCATCACATTTTTTGGCATAAATACAGGCGTGATTCAATTAAATCTTATTCATTCCCTTGTAATAAACTTCATTTGCATGAAAAGCAGAGTCCATCAGCGTTAATTAATCGCATTTTCATCATTTGCATCAAGTGTTTCCCCAAGCCCTCCAAAAGACCCAAAATGACCTAAAACTTCCCCAAAAAGTCCCCAAAATGACCCAGAACTGCCCCAATTTTCCCCAAATCCCCCCAAACTGCCCCCAGATCCCCCTTTTCCCCCCTAAAAACCGCATTTTCCTCCAATTTCAGCCATCTTTTCCATATTTGGTCATTTTTCCCATCTAAAGGCCGCCTCATTTGCATAGCGGCCGCGGCCCCGCCCCCAGGGCCGTGGCCTGACGGGCGACTCCTCCCCCAGCAGGCGGCGCATGCGCAGCTCCTGCTCGGCCTGGCTCTAGCCCGGCAGGCACTGAGACCTCCCGGCCACTAGGTGGCGCTAACGCAGTGGGTTTTGAGGCGATCTGAGGGCTTTGGGGGAAAACGTAGGGGATGATGGAGGTCCCAGGTAGAATATGGAGGATTGTGGGGTGAATTTGGTGGATTTTGAGGATCCCTGAGGGGTTTAGGGGCACCTGAAGTGGATTTTGGGGTGAATTTGGGGGATTTTGGGTGTCCCTGAGCGGTTTAGGGGGATCTGAAGTGGATTTTGGGGTGAATTTGGGGGATTTTGGGGGTCCCTGAGGGGTTTAGAAGGATCTGAGCAGGATTTTGGGGTGAAGTTGGGGGGATTTTGGGGGTCCCTGAGGGGTTTAGAAGGATCTGAGCAGGATTTTGGGGTGAAGTTGGGGGGTTTTGGGCTGACCATATTTGTCCCTGATTAGCATAAAGGGCGTGGCCACACCCAGTGATCACGGGGCCTTGTTTGAATCAAAGGGGGCGTGGCCTAACACCAACATCCACACTCCAACCTCATTTGCGTATAGTCGGTGAATATTCATCATTTTTTGGCATAAATACAGTCGTGATTCAATTAAATCTTATTCATTCCCTTGCAATAAACTTCATTTGCATAAAAAGCAGAGTCCTTCAGCGTTAATTAATCGCATTTCCATCATTTGCATCAAGTGTTTCCCTAAGCCCTCCAAAAGACCCAAAATGACCCAAAACTTCCCCAAAAAGTCCCCAAAATGACCCAGAACTGCCCCAATTTTCCCCAAATCCTCCCAAACTGCCCCCAGATCCCCGTTTCCCCCCTAAAAACCGCATTTTCCTCCATTTTCAGCCATCTTTTCCATAGTTGCTCATTTTTCCCATCTAAGGCCGCCTCATTTGCATAGCGGTCGTGACCCCAGGGCGTGTACGACAGGCGACTCACTCCCCAGCGGAGGCGGCGCATTACTTTTGGCTACTCGGCCTGGCTCTAGCCCGGCAGGCACTGAGACCTCCCGGCCACTAGGTGGCGCTAACGCAGTGGGTTTTGAGGCGATCTGAGGGCTTTGGGGGGAAATGTAGGAGATGATGGGGGTCCCAGGTAGAATATGGGGGGATTGTGGGGTGAATTTGGTGGATTTTGGGGATCCCTGAGGGGTTTAGGGGCACCTGAAGTGGATTTTGGGGTGAATTTGGGGGATTTTGGGGGTCCCTGAGCGGTTTGGGGGGATCTGAAGTGGATTTTGGGGTGAATTTTGGGGATTTTGGGGGTCCCTGAGGGGTTTAGAAGGATCTGAGCAGGATTTTGGGGTGAATTTGGGGGGTTTTGGGCTGACCATATTTGTCCCTGATTAGCATAAAGGGCGTGGCCACAGCCTGTGTTTACGGGGCCTTGTTTGAATCAAAAGGGGCGTGGCCTAACACCAACATCCACACTCCAACCTCATTTGCGTCTAGTCGGTGAATATTCATCTTTTTTTTGCATAAATACAGGCGTGATTCAATTAAATCTTATTCATTCCCTTGCAATAAACTTCATTTGCATGAAAAGCAGAGTCCATCAGCGTTAATTCATCGCATTTCCATCATTTGCATCAAGTGTTTTTCCAAGCCCTCCAAAAGACCCAAAATGACCCAAAACTTCCCCAAAAAGTCCCCAAAATGACCCAGAACTGCCACAATTTTCCCCAAATCCTCCCAAACTGCCCCCAGATCCCCCGTTTCCCCCCTAAAAACCGCATTTTCCTCCATTTTCAGCCATCTTTTCCATAGTTGCTCATTTTTCCCATC
>JAVTVJ010003654.1:0-10889 GCA_034509425.1 Eopsaltria australis
TCATTGATATAATCAGTTCAGCTTTTTGTGATGGTACATTTGATGGTAACACTTTTCTCTTGGTTACCTGGTTCGTGGTTGTTCCTGCATAACCTGTCTTTTGTTTGCCATCTCGCATGAAGCTGCTCTCATCTGCATACAGCTCCCAGGCTGGCACATCTTTCAGGTCTGCTCTGCTGGAATAGGCTTCTTCCATGGTCTGCAAACAGTCAGATTTAAATACATTATCAGTTAGTGCTGGGAACAGACATACTAGGATTGACAGCAAATGTTTTCAGAATAACATTATCCAGTTTCAGTAGCATGGCATAGGGTCCATGTCTTCTATGTTCACAGAACAAATTTACAGTGGGTTGCATGCAACTGTTGGATGTATCAATTCTTGGCTGCTGGTTGGATGCAGCAATTTTCAGTTGCTGACTGCCCTAGTTCTCCAGTTTCAGGATTATTTTACATAATAGTAAAAAGTCCTTGGTCTTTTTTACTCACAAGGATACAGGAGAAGGTCTTTTACAAATTTAACTCAGTAAACCATTCTAAGATATTTGTTAACACAGGACTCTGCTTACTTATAGCATGGTTTAAGGGAGCCTAAAAGCGGCTTCTTGTTCTTTGGGCTCGGTGTTTCCCTTTTGAGTGCTTACCAGAGCAGACAAAGAGCGCTCGCTGCCCTCATGCGGCGAAGGACGGTGACATCTGAGCACCACCAAGGGCACCCAGCTCGCCAGCATTTCGGCCCGTGCTGCTGCTTACAGCGGCTCTCGGGTGTCCTTAAAACAAGCTCGTTACTGTGGAAAGTGCGATAGGGCCGTTCCTGCTCTTAGATCTCACACTCCCGGCCCGCTCTGGGCCGGTGCGGGCGGGGCCCCGGAGCAGCGAGTGAGCCGGGCCGTGGCCGCGCAGCGGCGGCCCCCCCTCCGCCAGAGCAGGGCCGAAGCAGCGCAGCGGCAGCCCCGGTCCCGGTTCGCTTCCTGGGACCGCTCCCCCGCGCATCCCCCGGCCGTGACCAGGGCAATGGCAGGAATCACCTCCGCCCCTCTCAGAGCGGCTGGTGCCCGCTTCTGTCACGGGGGAGTGACCGCCCTGCTCGCGGAGCCGTCCCGGAAGTCCGGGAGTCGCCCTTGCCTTAAAATCTTGGAAAAACTTTTTACAGATGGAACATAGAAAGTGGGGGCTTCCCCCCCTTCCCTTACAATGGTGCGAACGGAGCTTTCTCGGCCGTTCCACAAAACTTGCTGGAAGCGAGGATCTCTCCCTCGCCTCCCACTAAGGAGCAGGCTGGACACCCAGCCTCTCCACAGACCTGTAGGAAGCGAGGATTTCTCACTCGCCTCCCACCAAGGAGCAGGCTGGGCAACCAGCCGCTCCACAAACCTGTAGGAAGTGGGAATCTCTCCCCAGCCTCCCACCAAGGAGCAGGCTGGACACCCAGCCGCTCCACAAACCTGTAGGAAGTGGGAATCTCTCCCCAGCCTCCCACCAGGGAGCAGGCTGGACACCCAGCCGCGCCACAAACCTGTAGGAAGTGGGAATCTCTGGCCTCCCACAAGGAGCAGGCTGGGACACCCATTCACTCCCACAAACCTGGCAGGAAGTGGGAATCTCCCAGCCTCCCACAAGGGCTGGGCTGGACACCCAACCGGCTCCACAAAGCCCTGTAGAGGCGGGCCATCCCCTCCACCAAGAAACGGGCTCAGGCCTCCCCGGCAGCTCCAGCGCAGATGTCTCAGGCCTTTCAATTTCAAAGAAACTCACATGTGCTGACATGGAAATAAACTTTCACTTTTTCTTGATTTGCTTTTCTCCACCAGTGTTCAATCTCAGCCGAATCACACACCCACCCTCCTCCCACCAGCCGGTCTGGAACAGGTTGGAAAATCGACAACAGGAAAAACTTGGAGAAATGATTTCAAAGCAAATTTTCTCACACCACCACGCCAGGTTGTCCTGGGATCGCTAACAATTACTGGCTTTAAACAGATACACAATACATAAACAATACACACACATACAAACTACACACTACACAACGAAAAGAACCACCTTTATACTACCTCCTGTGGGATCTTGGAACCATGGTGTCTCGACCTCAGGCCCGTGGCAGGGAATTCTTTAGATTGCTGTCAGAAGGGAATTCCTTGCAGGATGTTTTCGGTCCAGAGGACGGGTACCAGGTTCTCGTGTCCCTTCTAGATTGTGCCAAATAACTGTGCCCTTTTCCCCAATGGAAAAGAAACTCGAGATCAATTTAGCAAGGAGGTAATATAAAAAGGGATCTTTATTTTGAAGGTCTTCAGGAGCAGTTATGGAAAGGTGTCCATAAAAGCCCAGCCCCTCCAGGGGTGAGTACATATTTATAGCTTTTAGGAAATTAGCATAATTGATTAAGAGCACCAATAAGGAGAACAAGTGGCGATTCAATTCCCCCTCGGGTCCAGCCCCTTCCCTGGAGCCCCCCTCTCAGCACTGGCTGCACTCTGCTTATGAAAATGTACCTCAGAGTTGTTCTCGGCCTTGGTTCCCAGGAAGAACTGAGATAGGACAGGGCCTTGCAGCCCCCTGGGGCTTGGAGCTCTGGAATTTGTTTTGTCTTTCTGCTTAGGGAAAGGCTATGGAAAGGGACTGGAAAAACTAGCTATTAATATAGTAGGCTACAGAGCCACAAAAATATGTGCAGAGAGTAGAGAACATATAAAAGAAAAAAGGCAGAAACCAAACGGCATCACCGGGAGCACAGTGCCTTAGGGCCGGGACACAAAAAGTGTCCCTTTTCTCTGAGAAAGAGAACTCTGCCCCCCAGTTCTTGATGTCAGTTTGGAGGAGGGTTTTGGCCCTGCAAGGGCAGACAGGGTCCCTGTCGGTGGCAGCTTGGGTCTGCGAAGAATATTAATCCATGCGGAATTTCAGCATGCGGCTGTTAACTCCCAGATATGTGGCCTTCGATGCAAACAATGGCGTATTTCCATGTGAAAGAAAACTCAGTCCCCCAGATGCATGATGCCAGTTTTTAGGAGGCATTTAGCCCTACAATTGCAGCCAGAGTTCTAGTTGATGGCAGCTTGGGTCTGGGAAGGATCTTGATCCATGCGGCATTTAAGGTGGCGTCCGGTGTTTCCTTTTCCCCCAACCTGGAAAAGAAACTCCAGATCATTTTAGCAAGGAGGTAATATAAAAGGGGATCTTTATTTTGAAGGTCTTCAGGAGCAGTTATGGAAAGGTGTCCATAAAGCCCAGCCCCTCCAGGGGTGAGTACATATTTATAGCTTTTAGGAAATTAGCATAATTGATTAAGAGCACCAATAAGGAGAACAAGTGGCGATTCAATTCCCCCTCAGGTCCAGCCCCTTCCCTGGAGCCCCCCTCTCAGCGCTGGCTGCACTCTGCTTATGAAAATGTACCTCAGAGTTGTTCTCGGCCTTGGTTCCCAGGAAGAACTGCGATAGGACAGGGCCTTGCAACCCCCTGGGGCTTGGAGCTCTGGAATTTGTTTTGTCTTTCTGCTTAGGGAAAGGCTATGGAAGGTACTGGAAAAACTAGCTATTAATATAGTAGGCTACAGAGCCACAAAATATGGGCAGAGTTACAGAGAGCATATAAAGAAAAGGAAAGCAGAAACCAAACGGCATCATTCCCCTTTTTAGAGACTAACAAGACTCTGTCTTGTCTAGTCTCTACTCTGCATTCAACCATACCTCTGGTTTTATACAACTGGCCATCCACTAGTTGTTTACACAGATGCACTAATTATAACTACAGTTACTATGAACATTTCTTTTATCTAGGTTCAGTTTGAAAATTTAACCATGAGTGTTAGTGTACTGAAGATATTCAGGAGTTCAGTAAGCTCTTTTTAGGGATTGCAATTGTAGAATTTGAGTTTTGCTTTCAAATTTCAGCCCAAATTTCTAAAAAATTTTTTCATTCAGATTTGCATAAGAACAACAACTAAGTGTTAATGATTTTTGTGGCTAGTAGGAAATTAGAGCTATTTTTGTTTTTGTCAACAGCCTTTAATATGATTAAAACATTACATTTGATCCACTGGCTCCATGGGCACAGGCCCAATCTTTTATCTTGGGGCAAAACTTACCAGGCCAGATTCTCAACTTTGACAAGTTGTCCTTATGAGCTTTTGGATACATTTTGGACTAGAGTTACATGCAAATTTTAGGACCAAATTTGAATCACGGTTACCAACTGTACAGATAAGAGGGTACAAAAGAACAGTTTAAATCCTTATCATCTCAATTTGTATCAAGGCTCTGTTCTGGCTGTCTACATAGACGAACGTGCTTCTTAACTCTGGAGCAGTGAATTCAAGGCTCTCTGCCAGCAGCTTTGGTGAGGGTAGTCAGGACTTGGAATGACTCTTTTTTACTTAGCTCGTAAGATTACTGTCCCTTCATTCAACATAGACTCAGTCTCTAGGCTTGAATAGTTGCTAGTCTTCCTTCCTTCTAGATGACTTTGCTCAGTTCTAGATCTTTCATTGATATAATCAGTTCAGCTTTTTGTGATGGCACATTTGATGGTAACTCTTTTCTCATGGTTACCTGGTTCGTGGTTGTTACTGCATAACCTGTCTTTTGTTTGCCATCTCGCATGAAGCTGCTCTCATCTACATACAGCTCCCAGGCTGGCACATCTTTCAGGTCTGCTCTGCTGGAATAGGCTTCTTCCATGGTCTGCAAACAGTCAGACTTAAATACATTATCAGTTAGTGCTGGGAACAGACATACTAGGATTGACAGCAAGCGTTTTCAGAATAACATTATCCAGTTTCAGTAGCATGGCATAGGGTCCATGTCTTCTATGTTCACAGAACAAACTTACAGTGGGTTGCATGCAACTGTTGGATGTATAAAATCTTGGCTGCTGGTTGGATGCAGCAATTTTCAGTTGCTGAGCTGCCTAGTTCTCCAGTTTCAGGATTATTTTACGCATAATAGTACAAAGAGTCCTTGGTCTTTTTTTTACTCACAGGATACAGGAGAAGGTCTTTTACACAAATTTAACTCAGTAAACCATTCCTAAGACTGCGGTAACTGGGACTCTGCTTACTTATATGGTTTAGGGCGCCTAAAAGCAGCTACTGTTCTTTGGGCTGGTGTTTCCCTTTTGAGAGTGCTTACCAGAGCAGACAAAGGCTCGCTGCCCTTACGGCCGGGGGCCCAGTGGCATGCAGGCACCCAGGGGCACCCCCGGCTCGCCCGCGCTCGGCCCGTGCTGCTGCTCACAGCAGCTCTCGGGTGTCCTTAAAACAAGCTCGTTACTGTGGAAAGTGCGATAGGGCCGTTCCTGCTCTTAGATCTCACACTCCCGGCCAGCTCTGGGCCGGTGCGGGCGGGGCCCAGGAGCAGCGAGTGAGCCGGGCCGTGGCCGCGCAGCGGCGGCCCCGCCTCCGCCAGAGCAGGGCCGAAGCAGCGCAGCGGCAGCCCCGGTCCCGGTTCGCTTCCTGGGACCGCACCCCCGCGCATCCCCCGGCCGTGACCAGGGCAATGGCAGGAATCACCTCCGCCCCTCTCAGAGCGGCTGGTGCCCCGCTTCTGTCACGGGGGAGTGACCGCCCTGCTCGCGGAGCCGTCCCGGAAGTCCGGGAGTCGCCCTTGCCTTAAAATCTGGGAAAAACTTTTTACAGATGGAACATAGAAAGTGGGGGCTTCTCCCCCTTCCCTTACAATGGTGCAAACCGAGCTTTCTCGGCCGTTCCACAAAACTTGCTGGAAGCGAGGATCTCTCCCTCGCCTCCCACTAAGGAGCAGGCTGGACACCCAGCCTCTCCACAGACCTGTAGGAAGCGAGGATTTCTCCCCCGCCTCCCACCAAGGAGCAGGCTGGGCACCCAGCCGCTCCACAAACCTGTAGGAAGTGGGAATCTCTCCCCAGCTTCCCACCAAGGAGCAGGCTGGGCACCCAGCCGCTCCACAAACCTGTAGGAAGTGGGAATCTCTCCCCAGCCTCCACCAAGGAGCAGGCTGGACACCCAGCTGCTCCACAAACCTGTAGGAAGTGGGAATCTCTCCCCAGCCTCCCACCAAGGAGCAGGCTGGACACCCAGCCGCTCCACAAACCTGTAGGAGGCGGGGCCCATCCCCCACCTCCTACCAAGAAGCAGACCAGGCCTCCCCCGGCCGCTCCATGCCCAGATGTCTCCAGGCCAGCTTTCAATTCAAAACTTGCATGTGCTAAACATGAAATAAACTTTAGCACTGTGATTTGCTTTTCTCTACCAGTGAACAATCTCAGCCGAGATCACACACCCGCCTCCTCCCCACCAGCCGATCTCTGGGGCAGGTTGGAAAATCGGCAACAGGAAAAACTTGGGAGAAATGATTTCAAAAGCAAATTTTCTCACCACCACGCCAGGTTGTCCTGGGATCGCTAACAATTACTGACTTTAAACAGATACACAATACATAAACAATACACACATACAAACTACACACTACACAACGAAAAGAACCACCTTTATACTACCTCCTGTGGGATCTTGGAACCATGGTGTCTCGACCTCAGGCCCGTGGCAGGGAATTCTTTAGATTGCTGTCAGAAAGGAATTCCTTGCAGGATATTTTCGGTCCAGAGGAAGGGTACCAGGTTCTCGTGTCCCTTCTGGGTGTGCCAAATAACTGTTGCCTTTTCCCCCAGCCTGGAAAAGAAACTCGAGATCATTTTAGCAAGGAGGTAATATAAAGGGGATCTTTATTTTGAAGGTCTTCAGGAGCAGTTATGGAAAGGTGTCCATAAAAGCCCAGCCCCTCCAGGGGTGAGTACATATTTATAGCTTTTAGGAAATTAGCATAATTGATAAAGAGCACCAATAAGGAGAACAAGTGGCGATTCAATTCCCCCTCAGGTCCAGCCCCTTCCCTGGAGCCCCCTCTCAGCACTGGCTGCACTCTGCTTATGAAAATGTACCTCAGAGTTGTTCTCGGCCTTGGTTCCCAGGAAGAACTGCGATAGGACAGGGCCTTGCAACCCCCTGGGGCTTGGAGCTCTGGAATTTGTTTTGTCTTTCTGCTTAGGGAAAGGCTATGGAAGGTACTGGAAAAACTAGCTATTAATATAGTAGGCTACAGAGCCCCAAAAATATGTGCAGAGGTACAGAGAACATATAAAGAAAAGGCGAAATAGCGGCATCACCGGGGAGCACAGTGCCTTAGGGCGGGACACAAAAGTGTCCCTTTTTTCTCTGAGAGAACTCACCCCAGTTTCATGATGTCAGTTTGGAGGAGGGTTTTAGCCCTGCAAAGAGCAGCCAGGGTCCCTTGTTGGTGGCAGCTTGAAGGTCTGCAGGGAATCTTAATCCATCTTGAATTTCAGCATCGCGGCTGTCAACTCCCAGATATGTGGCCTTGATGCAAACAATGGCATTTCCATGTGAAAGAAAACTCAGTCCCCCGGATGCATGATGCCAGTTTTTAGGAGGCATTTAGCCCTACAATTGCAGCCAGAGTTCTACCTGATGGCAGCTTGGGTCTGGGAAGGATCTTGATCCATGCGGCATTTCAGGTGGCATCCGGTGTTGCCTTTTCCCCCAGCCTGGAAAAGAAACTCGAGATCATTTTAGCAAGGAGGTAATATAAAAGGGGATCTTTATTTTGAAGGTCTTCAGGGGCAGTTATGGAAAGGTGTCCATAAAAGCCCAGCCCCTCCAGGGGTGAGTACATATTTATAGCTTTTAGGAAATTAGCATAATTAAGAGCACCAATAAGGAGAACAAGTGGCGATTCAATTCCCCCTCAGGTCCAGCCCATTCCCTGGAGCCCCCCTCTCAGCACTGGATGCACTCTGCTTATGAAAATGTACCTCAGAGTTGTTCTCGGCCTTGGTTCCCAGGAAGAACTGAGATAGGACAGGGCCTTGCAACCCCCTGGGGCTTGGAGCTCTGGAATTTGTTTTGTCTTTCTGCTTAGGGAAGGCTATGGAAAGGTACTGGAAAAACTAGCTATTAATATAGTAGGCTACAGAGCCACAAAAATATGTGCAGAGAGTACAGAGAACATATAAAAGAAAAAAGGCAGAAACCAAACAGCATCATTCCCCCCTTTTTTAGAGACTAACAAGACTCTGTCTTGTCTAGTCTCTACTCTACATTCAACCATACCTCTGGTTTATACAACTGGCTATCCCACTAGTTGTTACACAGATGCCAATTATAACTACAGTTACTATGAACATTTCTTTTATCTAGGTTCAGTTTGGTAACCATGAAGTGAGTGTACTGAAGATATTCAAGGCTCAGTAAAGCTCTTTTGAGGGAGTTCCCACTTGGTGTAGAATTTTAGGAGTTTGCTTTCAAATTTCAGCAAATTTCTAAAAATTTTTCATTCAGATTTGCATGGAGCAACAACTAGTGTTAATGATTTTGTGGCTAGTGGGAATTAAAGAGCTATTTTGTTTTGTCAGCAGCCTTTAATATGATTAAACATTACATTTGGAATCACAGCTCCATGGGCACAGGCCCAATCTTTATCTTGGGGCAAAACTTACCAGGCCAGATTCTCAACTTTGACAAGTTGTCCTTATGAAGAGCTTTTGGATACATTTTGGACTAGAGTTACATGCAATTTTTAGGACCAAATTTGAATCACGGTTACCAACTGTACAGATAAGAGGTACAAAAGAACAGTTTAAATCATATCATCTGAAATTTGTATCAGTCTCTGTTTTCTGGCTGTCTATGGAGCAGGCGTCTCTTTACTTAACTCTAGACGAGAAATTGAATTCCAAGGGCTCTCTGCCAGCAGCTTTGGATTTGGTGAGGGTAGTCAGGACTTGGAATGACTCTTTTTTACTTAGCTCGTAAGATTACTGTCCCTTCATTCAACATAGACTCAGTCTCTAGGCTTGAATAGTTGCTAGTCTTCCTTCCTTCTAGATGACTTTGCTCAGTTCTAGATCTTTCATTGATATAATCAGTTCAGCTTTTTGTGATGGTACATTTGATGGTAACACTTTTCTCATTGTTACCTGGTTCGTGTTTGTTACTGCATAACCTGTCTTTTGTTTGCCATCTCGCATGAAGCTGCTCTCATCTGCATACAGCTCCCAGGCTGGCACATCTTTCAGGTCTGCTCTGCTAGAATAGGCTTCTTCCATGGTCTGCAAACAGTCAGACTTAAATACATTATCAGTTAGTGCTGGGAACAGACATACTAGGATTGACAGCAAACGTTTTCAGAATAACATTATCCAGTTTCAGTAGCATGGCATAGGGTCCATGTCTTCTATGTTCACAGAACAAACTTACAGTGGGTTGCATGCAACTGTTGGATGTATCAATTCTTGGCTGCTGGTTGGATGCAGCAATTTTCAGTTGCTGACTGCCCTAGTTCTCCAGTTTCAGGATTATTTTACATAATAGTAAAGAGTCCTTGGTCTTTTTTACTCACAAGGATACAGGAGAAGGTCTTTTACAAATTTAACTCAGTAAACCATTCTAAGATATTTGTTAACACAGGACTCTGCTTACTTATAGCATGGTTTAAGGGAGCCTAAAAACGGCTTCTTGTTCTTTGGGCTCGGTGTTTCCCTTTTGAGTGCTTACCAGAGCAGACAAAGAGCGCTCGATGCCCTCGCACGGCCGGGGACGGGCGCGGCATGCGGGCACCCCCGCCCAGGGGCACCCCCGGCTCGCCCGCGCTCGGCCCGTGCTGCTGCTCACAGCGGCTCTCGGGTGTCCTTAAAACAAGCTCGTTACTGTGGAAAGTGCGATAGGGGCCGTTCCTGCTCTTAGATCTCACACTCCCGGCCCGCTCTGGGCCGGTGCGGGCGGGGCCCAGGAGCAGCGAGTGAGCCGGGCCGTGGCCGCGCAGCGGCGGCCCCGCCTCCGCCAGAGCAGGGCCGAAGCAGCGCAGCGGCAGCCCCGGTCCCGGTTCGCTTCCTGGGACCGCTCCCCCGCGCATCCCCCGGCCGTGACCAGGGCAATGGCAGGAATCACCTCCGCCCCTCTCAGAGCGGCTGGTGCCCCGCTTCTGTCACGGGGGAGTGACCGCCCTGCTCGCGGAGCCGTCCCGGAAGTCCGGGAGTCGCCCTTGCCTTAAAATCTTGGAAAAACTTTTTACAGATGGAACATAGAAAGTGGGGGCTTCTCCCCCTTCCCTTACAATGGTGCGAACCGAGCTTTCTCGGCCGTTCCACAAAACTTGCTGGAAGCGAGGATCTCTCCCTCGCCTCCCACTAAGGAGCAGGCTGGACACCCAGCCTCTCCACAGACCTGTAGGAAGCGAGGATTTCTCACTTGCCAGCTTCCCACCAAGGAGCAGGCTGGGCACCCAGCCGCTCCACAAACCTGTAGGAAGTGGGAATCTCTCCCCAGCTTCCCACCAAGGAGCAGGCTGGGCACCCAGCCGCTCCACAAACCTGTGGGAAGTGGGAATCTCTCCCCAGCCTCCCACCAAGGAGCAGGCTGGACACCCAGCCGCTCCACAAACCTGTAGGAAGCGGGGCCCATCCCCCACCTCCTACCAAAAAGCAGACCAGGCCTCCCCCGGCCGCTCCATGCCCAGATGTCTCCAGGCCAGCTTTCAATTCAAAACTCGCATGTGCTAAACATGAAATAAACTTTCGCACTGTGATTTGCTTTCTCTACCAGTGAACAATCTCAGCCGAGATCACACACCCGCCTCCTCCCCACCAGCCGATCTCTGGGGCAGGTTGGAAAATCGGCAACAGGAAAACTTGGAGAAATGATTTCAAAAGCAAATTTTCTCACCACCACGCCAGGTTGTCCTGGGATCGCTAACAATTACTGACTTTAAACAGATACACAATACATAAACAATACACACACATACAAACTACACACTACACAACGAAAAGAACCACCTTTATACTACCTCCTGGGATCTTGGAACCATGGTGTCTCGACCTCAGGCCCGTGGCAG
>JAVTVJ010003655.1:0-44701 GCA_034509425.1 Eopsaltria australis
TGGCGGGGGGAGGGGGTGGTTTGCCGGGAAGAGAGGAGGAGGAGGAGGAGATTTGGGAATCTGGGAGCAAGGGAGGAAGAGCGGCGGCTCCGGATGCGCCGGGATCGATTGGCTTTTCCAGAGCATTTTTGATCCTTTTATTTTTTTATATCCATTGGATTTTCTGGAGCCTCCTCGGCGGGAGGAGGAGGAGGAGGAGGAGGAAGGGGGAGCACGGGAATGGGAACAGCCTCCTCCTGGCAGGAGTGTGGGAGGATTTGACTCCTGTTCCTCGGTGCTCCCGGGTGGGGGTTGGGGCGGGATCGCACAGGCAGCCGCGGTTTTTCGGGAATTTCGGGGCTTAGAAGGATTGGGGATGCAGGGAGACCCCCCCCAGTCCGGGAGACTCTGGCACATCCCAGGATTTGGGACATCCACAATGCTCCAGTTGGGATGATCCATAGGATACCCCCATCCCTGGGCGCCCCCACCTCTCCAGGATCCAGGATTGTGCTGGAATTTGTCGCCTTCCCGTGGTGTCGGAGCCGCTGGGATCCATCCGAGGGATCCGTGGCGTGGCTCTGATCCTTTGGGATCTCGGTGCCACCTTCTCCTGGCGCCTCTCCCGGTCACGAGGCCGGCGCTGACGGGAGCATCCATCCATCTTCCAGCGTCCTCTTCCGACGGCTCCGCTCGGAGCATCCCGCCGGAGCGGGGCGGGTCCGGCCTCCCCTCAGGTGTTCCTGGGATGGGGGAAGGTGGGAATTCCTGCTTGGCGGGGTTTATCCCACTCAGGATGTTCTGGGAAGCGCCTTCCCTGCCGATGTCGTATTCCAGGGGGGTCGGGATTCACCGCTTGGGAGAGGAATTTCCCGGATCCCTTCACTCTCTGCATTGGGATCTGAGGAAAATCAACCACTGGAGCTTTTTTCCCGGTTATTTCCCAGTTCACTGACAGGTTTCCACGCTTGGCTCTTCCATATCCAGTGGCAAAACGCTCCTTGGTCCATCGGCGTTCCCTGGTGGAAATCCGTGGGTTTGGGTTTCACTCGGATCTTGGAATTCTGCTCCGTGGTCTTGGGGAGCGCAGCTGGGATGGCTGGGATTGTGTTTGCCATGGGTTTTGTTGGTGCTTTAGGCTCTTCTCCAGGTTTTTAGGGATATTCCGTGTTTTCCAGCATCTCGGGATGCTCCCGGATGTGTTGGGATGCGCCTGCATTTCTCTGCAGGAATTTCTCCCCAGTATCCCACCTTAACCTCCCTTTTCCCAGCTTAAAGCCATTCCCCCTTTTCCTGCCACTCCACGTCCTTATCCCAAGTCCCTCCCAGCCCTCGGAGCCCCTTTGGCCACTGGAAGATGCTCCAGGGTCTCCCTGGATTTTCCCTTTTCCAGGCTGGGCAATCCCAGCTCTCCCAGCCTGGCTCCATAGCGAGGCTCCTTCTCCGATGGCTTGAACAGCTCCAGATGCTGCTTCCAGTGGAACACAGGGAATGTCCAAGGATATCCTGGCTCATTCTCGATAGGAGCCGTGGGAGCTGCTCTGTTGTGTCTGGGGGTCCTTCCATCGCCGGCTCCCGCGGAATCCGCGCGGGCACCGCTGCCCATCCCGGAGGTTTTGGGTTTCCGGGCACCTCGCGCAGAGCTCAGGGAGCTCATCCCGATCCATGGGAAGTGGGTCAGGAAGAGGCTGCGGCGCCGGGCTTGGTGCTTTTTTTATTCCCACTGATTTTCCCATGAACGCGGCGCTTCCCAGCGCTGGCGGATTTGGGATGGGCTGGGGAAAGGGGATAACGCTCCCCTTCAGATCCCGATGTTGCGACTCTTCCCCTGGATGTGGAATCTTGTCCGGGCATTCGGGATGGTGGTATCCGGAATATGCCTGAAATCCTTCTGAAGAGCAGCACCAGCCTTTGGAATCCAGAGGGTGTTGGGAGCGGCGCTTCCAAGCCTAAAATTAGCCCCGACCCGGCACCGAGGAGGCCGGGTTTTATTTCCGTGGATCCTCAGCGCATCCGTGTTGTTCCATCCCTGCTCCAAAGGTTCCACTCGAGGAGGTCTGAGCGTGGATTTTGGGGCTGAATCCTGAAATTGTCCCGTTTTGGAATCCTGTTGGAATCCACACTGGTTCCTTGGGGTCGGAGGAGCCGGGTGATGGGAAGAGTTGGATTTGTGTGCGTTTTCCATGCCTGGTGTGCTTTTCCTGATAAAATTCATTTTCATGGAGTCTTGGAAGACGGATGCGTGAATCCTGGTATTTGTTGGGATGAGACTGAGCCAAATCCATGCATCCCCATGGGAAGGGGAGGCTGCTCCTTGTCATCCATCCTGGGATCCTGTTTTGGGGTTATTTCTTGGAATTTAAACACTTCCATGGAAAACAGAAAGTTTTGGGTTCCCAGTTGGTTGCGAGTGAGAAGCTCCCCAAAATCCACCTTTCCGGACACCTCCAGGTGCGGTCGCTCCGTCTGCGCTCCCCAAATCCCGGTTTTTAGGGAGGGCCTGGCTGGAAAACCTGCTCGGGCTGTTTCCCATGGGATCCCCCAGGGAATTTTAAGGTCGATGCTCCGGGGTTTCGTCCAGGTTGAGTCCTTGGCTGAGGGAAGGGTTGGGAATCTCGGCTGCTCCCAGTTTGCTCCCAGTTTGCTCCCAGTTCCAGCTCACCTCAAGGATGAGGGGTGCAGGTGGAGGAGCTGCTCCCGTATCCATGAGGAATCTCCCTGCTCCTCCAACACATCCCAGCGTCCGCCCCGTGCTGCCTCCACAGTGGGGAGTTCTGGGGGAAATGAAGACAATCAAAGGGATGCAGAATTCCAGGGAATTCCAAAACAATCCCGTGGTCCTTCTTGAGTGGCTCCAAACCTGGTGGATTTTCCCCTTCTCTTTATTAAATCCTGGATTCCAATTAAGTCTTGGAGCCTTGACAAATTCCAACACCTACTCGTGCGATGGGGGCATTCCCGTGGCTGGTTGTTTATTCCTTGCAAGAATTCCAGCAGTGCCTCGGGATCCGTGTCCACCGGAGTGCTTGGAATGACGCTCCCGTTGGCTGGAAGAGAGGGAAGATGCCCAGGTCTGGTTTCCCAAGGAATGGCCTCAATGGATCTGGGAACCCAACATGCCGCTCGCTGGTTTTACCTGGAAGTGCTGGACTGGGAAGCGGGAGCTGCTGGATTTGGTTGGGAATGGCACCGCTGTCCATCGGGATGGGAATCCCATCCCAGCCCACGCATCCTGAATTCCGAGGGGATCAGGCAAAGGACGCGTTCTGGAGGGATTCATCCCGGTTGGGATTGGGATGAGTCCATAGGAATTGGGATCACGCCGCGTTCCCGTGGTCGTATCCCAGTGATCTTCGGCCATGTTGAGTTGGTGGAATCTCCTTGAGCAGCTCCTTCCCTGGAGATCAGCCGGCTTTGGATTGCCATTGGATGGCAAAGTTTAGGAAAAATCCTCCTTCCCTGCTTGATCATCCTCCAGTTCTCCCAAAATCTCTTCCCAAGTACATGGCCTCGGCCTGAAGCCGGGTCGGGATGGTGCCATTGTCGGCTGCTGTCGGATCAGGAGGAGGGAATTGGATCCAGGAATTCCCTGTTTCGGGGGAGATCTGCCATGGAGGGATCACCCCAGTGGGGAAGAAGATCCAAGGATCCTTTGGATTTGGGATAAAAGGAACTCTGCTCAGACACTTCCTCCAAGACCTTTTCAGCCTGGAAACAGGAGCTCCCAGGGAATGGATCCATAGGGAAAAACCCCAAAAGCCGATTAAAGGATGTTGTAACGCTTCCCTTGCCCATCCTGGCTGGGAAGATCCATTGGAAAGGTCGGAGCAGCGGGATGGAGGCTGAGGCAGGAGGAGGGATGGGAGGGATCAACCTCCCTGAGAGTGCTTCCCAAATCTCCACCCGGCATAAAACAGGGATGGAAGGGCTGGAGGAAGATGGAGAGGATGGAAAGAGCCTGGAACGGTCCTGGAAAACCAGGGAATGGAGAAATAAAGGAATTTGCCACTCTCCTGTGCCCTCTGCATTTTCCATGGACACAGCCTGGAATAAATCATCCCAGGGCCCATCCCACCCCCTCATTAGCTGATAAATCCATGGAAACGAGCGTGCAATTAAAGCTAATTAATCCTTTCCCCCTTTGGAAACTGAATTGTTCCATTTTATCCAATAAAGGCAAACTGGGGGTTCCGGTGCTGGAATGCTGTGGAATTCCCAGACTCCCACACCTCGGGGGTGGAATAAAACCATGGATGTTGGGGATTATGGGATTATTGGGGTGTTTGGGAGAATCCAACACCTTCCATCTGCTCCAAGCCCTGTCCAGCCTGGCCTTGAGCACTTCCAGGGATGGGGCAGCCTCACATTCCCGGGATAATCTGTGCCAGGGCCTTGCCACCCTCACAAGGAGCAAGGAATTCCAGATATCCAGTCTCAATCTCCCGTCTTTTAGTTTAAAACTGGGTTTTTCATCTCCTGGGTTCTTCATCCTGGGATTCTCCATCCCTGGGATTCTCCGTCTCCTGGGATTCTCCGTCTCCCGGATTCTCCGTGTGGTGGACGCTCCAAACATTCATTAATTCCTTAATGAGGCCCCGAACCCATCCCTGTCCTCTTCCCGCTGCTCCCTCTTTGGGACACCTTCACCCATGGGGACCTGGAGTGGGAATTGGCGCCTCTGGAATTGGGCTGGAACTGCTCAGCTGGTTCAGGAGGTTCGGGAGATCCCAAATCCCACTGGATCCTCCTTCTCCAGGACCAGCCCCACAGGTGGCATCTCCCAGCCCATTCCGACCAGGGATTCTTCAGGATCCCTTGACATCTTCCCTGGGAATCCTTGGCATCTTGTCTGCCATCGTCACCGGCTCCCTCGGTGTTTCCTGGGACCCTTTGGAATCCTCCTCACACCCCTCGGCATCTCCAGCACCTTCCCTGCCATCCCTTGGTGGCTTTCCTGGGATTTCGGTGTCTTCTTTGACATTCCTTGGCATCTTCCTTGCGTGTTCCTCGGCACCTTCATCCACATCCCTGGGCACGTTCCCTGGATCCCTGGGCACATCCCCTGGGATCCCTGGGCACATTCCCGGGATCCCTCAGCATCCTCTCCGGCATGGCCGTGCCATGGGCTGAGCGATCCCGGTGCTGCTCCGCCGCCGGACCCAACCTGGGGCCGCATTTTTTGGGAATGAGCGGGGCGGATCCCGGCGCCGCCGCCAGCATCGCGGCCCCGACCCTCCTTTTTGGGAGGGAAACAGTTAAAATTCCAGGGGAGGGAAGGAGCTTCCATGAATGAAGACAAAGTTTGGCGGGGGGCCAGGAGCGGGGGGAGGGGGAGCGGGGAGGGGGCGGCCGCGCCAGTGCCGAAATCCCAGGAAAAATTAAACCCCCCCCCACCCTCCAAAATCCAGAGCCAATTCCATGTCGGGAGGTGCCAAACCGGCCGCGACCGGATCGAATTTTTTTTTTTTTTTTTTTTTTAAATAAATTTATTTTTTCCATTCCAATTTTTTTTTTTTTTTAATTCCCGTTTTTTTTTTTTTCCCTTCTCTTTTTCCCTGCCCCGCGAGGCATCATGGGAAAAAGTCAGCATCCCCCTTTTCTTTTGTTTAATAAAACAGAACGCGCATGATTGGCAGGGAAGGGCCCGCTCGGAGCGCGGCTCCGGCTCCGGCTGCGGCTGCGGCTCCGCGGGCGATGGAGCGCGGGGCCCTCCCCGGCCCCGGCCGCCTCCTGCCCCTTCCCGCGCCGCTCCCGGATCCCCCCGCGCTGCTCCCTCGCTTTCTTGGCAGCTCGAGGCAGCGGGAATATTGTACCTGTGAGTATCCGTGTGAGACCATCCCCGGGGTTTGTCGGGAATTGGGACCCGGACAAAAGGGTTCCTTACGGATGAGCGGAGCTGCTTTTCCGCCTTTTTTGGTTTTTTGGGTTTTTGGTTTAGGTTTTGTTTTTTGGCGGCGGGACGGGAGTGTCTCGAGGGGATGTTTTAAGGAGAAAGCGAGCGCTGGCGTTGGGATTTGCTGTCGGAGTCCAGCCGTGATTCCCTTCTCCCTTCCCTCCCCCCTTCCCCACCTCATCCATGCTCCCACCATCGCTATTCCGCCGGAATGCTCCGATCCCACCCTCCCTGGTGCCGGCTCGAGGGGTGACAAAAACGCCGGGAATAACCATGCCTTGGATTGATGTCACCCCTCCCGTGCTGGTGGTGATTGATTTAATTATTGATCGGGTTATTAATTGGTGATCGATGGCCCGGCCGGTGCCGGATCCGGAGCCGGAGCGGCCGCACAAAGGCAGCGCCCGCAGTCGAGGAAATCGGGAAGCGTTATATAAGGAAGCCTGGGAAGTCTGCGTCATCCCGGATGGGGAGGGGGCCGGAGCCGGGCGCTCCCTCCCCCCCCACCTTCCATCCCATCATTTTTTATTGGATTTTATTTTCCCGGAGCGTTTTCCCGCTGGCTTTCCCCAAAATGGGCCGTCCCAGCCGGATCCCCTGGAATTCTTATCGCTCTTTCAGACTTTGTGGAGTTTTTTGGGTCTTTTCCCCCCATTTCGGGGCATGAAGCAGCTTCTGGAATTCCCGCTCTCCTCCTGCATCCCAAAAGTCCTGGGATGGGATGAGGTGTGAGGCCCGTGGTGCCAGACACGGCACCGGCATTCCCTGCTCCTGAGAAATGGAGTTGGATGAGAACACAAACTTAGGAGGGAAGGGAAGCACTTCTTGGGAGGGAGGATTTTCCTCCTTTCCTGCTTTTCCTGCTTCCCATCGTTAGTTTTGTACTGGATCCAGAGCTGCAGAATCCAGGGACATCCTGAGCTGGTGGTGGCAATCCAGAATCTGGGGGATCCAGGGTCTGGGAAATCCGGAATCCAGGGTCTGGGATCGGTGTGTCGGAGCAGGGACAGGTGTCCCCACGTTGGGGTCCGGGAACGGGAACAGCAGAACTCCTGGAGCAGTTTGCTCCATAGGAATTCCCACTCTGCCACATCCCGGTGCCTGCTCCCATCCCGACTCTTCCATTTGTCTTCCCAAATCTTTCTTCTTATTCCCGTTCCCTCCCGGGAGCAGCCGTGTTCCCTGCAGATTCCGGGATGGCTCCGGGGCTGTTTTTAGGGCTTTTCAGGGATTTTCCCTTTGTTTGGGGCCGGGTGTTGCTTTAAATCCCGGTGCTCATCCTGCTCCGGAGAAAATCTCCGCGAGCCACTCTCAGCCTCCCTTACCTGCCTCGGAATTCCCGCACGGAGCCGGGCATTCCTCCAGATTCCCGGACACATCCCCGGAGCAGTGGGATCGGTTTTTGTTCAGCCATGGAGTTTTTTTTCCCCCCTTCCCTTTCCAGCGGCATTCCCGGATCCCGCTCCGGATCCCGCTGCCGGCCGCCGAGCCGTTAAATCCTAATTACCTTTTTAGGTTATTATCCTTTTCCTGGCGTTCCTTGGGAATGCTCGCCCTGGGAGCCAGCCATTTTGTGTTCCGTGCCGGAACGCGTTTTACGACGCCGACGTCGGGATGTGCCGAGCCCAGATGGAATCGGAGCCGCCTCGTGCCGGGCTCCGGGAAGCCCCCGGAGCGGGATTTTGGCCGGACGGCTCCGGATGAGGAGCCAACCCTGTGGATTTCCCGCGGGATCGGCGGGGCTTGACGCAGAATCCTGGGATTGGGGGGGGTCGGGCAGCGGGAGCACGCCCAGGTGAGCTGGAGGAGTTGGATCTTGCCGGTGCCTGCTCCCTGATCCCGGGAAATCGTGACTTTAGACGGATTTTATTCCATCAATCCTGCGGGGTTTGGTATCCAAGTGATGTCCTCGAGCAGCTCCTGGGTGTGGAGCAGCCGGGATGGGGCTGGAAGCTCTCGGAGCGCCTTGGCTCTGGGGATGGATGCTCCAGTGGGGCGTTACGGATCGTGTTGGGTTTGGATGCTGGGTCTCTCCTGGGATTAATCCTGGAATTCCAGCCCCAGATGGAATCTGGGGGATGCTCTGGGTCCCCTGAGGCCGCCGCAGGTGCCTCTTCCTGGGAGCACCGGAGGCTTCCCAAGGAGCAGAGGAGACACTGGGCTGGTTTATCCCAGATTCCCATCCTCGCTCCCTCGGATCCCATGGATCCACCTCGGTTCCCCCAGGGCTGCCGGCAGCTCCGCTCGGCGGAATTCCCGGCGCTGCTGGAGTGAGGTTGGGAAACTGGAGGGTGCTGGGGAGACCTCGTGGCACTGGGAGCTCGTGGATCCCTCGTGGTGGATCAGGGATCGTCCATGGTGATGGATCAGGAATTACAACCCCTCCATGAGCTCCAGAGGGTCCGAGACCGGGAATTGGGGCTGGAAGACCAACATGGGGATTGACCCAATGGAAAACCCTCCGAGGAGGCTGGGAAGGGCTGGAACCTCCTGGATAAACTCCGGCTGGAATTAACTCCTGGTGCTGCCAAGTCTTGGTTCTGGATTCCATCGGGTAAATCCCGGGATATTCTCCATCCTGGCTGCATCTCTCCCTGGATATTCCCACTTCTCCCAGGAATATTCCTTTTTTTGGCCCAACTCGCTCATCCCAGCCTTTCAAATCCTCCCGCTGAGGTTTTTTTTTTCGGTTGGATTTTTTTCCCCGTGGGCGCCGCATCCAATATCCATGGAAAACGGGGTGCTGCTTTGTTTGTCTGGGAACGCCAAACCCGTCCTGCCAGGCCCTTTGGAGCAGGAAAAGCGCCCGGAGCCAGCGGAACGTGCCGAGGAGCGCGTGGTGCCGGAGCAGGGACGGGAGCTGTGGATTCCCCGTGGAGAATCGGGGATCGCCGTCGGGACGGAGCGAGGCGGTGTCCGGCACGCCGGGATTCCTGGAAAGCGTTCCAAGGTCAGCCAGGCCGCTCCATCCGACCCTGCTCATCCCACCCTGGCAGCCTCTGGAATTCTGGCTCTACCCCGGCTCCAGGGTCCCGTTTCCGGGCACTCAGGGAAGGTGCTCCTGGGGATAATCCCAGTCGGAGGCACCCCATGGATTTACTCCTGTTTTCCATGAGTTCTGCCACCATTTGGGAATTCGGTTCCAGTGAGGAGGATTTTTTTAGCTCAAGCTGAAGGGAGAGGCCGAGGCTGTTCCCTGGGATGTGCCGGATCCCCGGGAGCTGTGCCGGAGGGCGGCGGGGCCGGATGATCCGGTTTGGGATGTGCTGGGACCGGAGCGGGGCCAGCACTGAGCCTCCCGCCTGTCCGACCTCCAGACCCGCTGGATACCCCGGGATTGGAATAATTCCTGCTCTTTGCTGCAGATTTCTGGATGGAATCAGGAGCTCTCCCGTGGCTTTCCCAGTGTTCTGGAAATTCCCAGTGGATCCTCCCCTTACCCCTCCAGCCAAAGGGCCCCATTCAATACCGAATCCGAAGCCTAATTTAATTTTTATTGGATCTGGCTGAGCCTGGAAAACCTCTGGAGCGGATTAAACAGTGGTGGGCCCCATTCCTGGTAACGGCACTTTGGATTTGTTCGGAATTCCGGAGGGGAGGGCGGTGGGAGCCCTTGGGAGACCCTCGAGTCGTGTCCCTGTGAGCAGGGGGAGCCTCATCCATGGGCTGCTCCTGAAATCCCACTGCTGGTTCCCGTCAGGATGTGTGTGGTGTTCTGTTGGGATGTGCGGTGTTCCCGTCGGGATCCATGCAGTATTCCCGTGGTTTTGCTGGACAAGGCCTTGTTTTCCCACCTGGTTTTCCCTCTGCATCCCCAGACGGTGTTTCCATCACTTCCCAAATGTTTCCATCACTTCCCAGCTCCTCATCCAGCTCTACACGGAGCTGGAATGTCGCAGGGATACTGGGGGGGGGTTTGGGGATGCTCAGGAATGCTGGGGGTCAGGATCATGGCACCGCCCTGGTGATGGAACAGGAAGGGATCAGAGGAGTCTCCAGAATTCCTGCAGGATCCTTCCGTCCCATGGAGAGGACAAGCAGGAGTTGGTCCAGGATATCCTGGATCTCCCTGCTGGATCCCGGCTCAGTTCAGGTGTCCGTGTGGAGCTCGTTATTCCCAGCAGGGATTATCCTGTGGGATGTTGGTCCTGTGCACCTCTCCCTCCACCTCGCTCCTTCCCGGGAGCAGCCATGATCCCGTTCCTGGCCGCGCTCCCGGGATCCTGGCGCGTTCCCAGCGGCTCCAGCCGCAGCGCTGGGCGCGGCTCCGAGCGCTCCCGGGGTGTCTGGAACATCCCTGATCCCCCCGGGGTCACTCCTGCGGGACGGGGGCGGGAGCGGCTCCCGCGGCCTGTCCCGGCTTGCCGGGCTAAATTTGGGAGACGTGCGGAGAGACGGGATGAGCAGGTAGGGAAGAGCCCCAGGTGCTCCTTTGGAGGCTCCGTCCGGCTTTTTTTGGGATCATATTTGGGATTTCCATCGGTTTTCCTTCTGCCCTGCCCTGCTCCTGCTGTCTCCCGTGGGAGCTGAGCTCGTGTGCCTGGATGTGTCATTCCAGGGGTTTGTACCCGAGCCAGAGCCTTGTCCTGGCAGGAGTTTGGCTCGGGGAAGCTTTATCCCGGGAATGACTCGGAGCCGGGTCCGGGCAGGTGTGGAGCAGCTCCAGGTGCCCCGGATCCGGTCACCGCGGCCGCTCAGAGCACAGACACTTTCTGTCCCCTGCGGAGCAAATAATTCCCGGTGTTCCGAGCCAGCCACATGGAATTCCCACCTCTTCCCCAGGTGTTTGTCCTGGTCCCCGGCCCCGCTCCGCAGGGAAAGGCCTCGCCCAGCTGGTTTGCAGGTGGAGCTCCCGTGGCTCTTTGTTGTCGGAGCTGGTTCCTTATCAGCCTGGGAGCGGGATTGGGATGGGGTTGGGATGGGCTCCAGGCTTGGGATGGGGTTGGGATGGGCTCCGCGGCTCCCGCCTGTTTTCCAGAGGGCATTCCTGCACCTGGAGCCGAGGCGGGGGAGCCGGAGAGGTGGGAGGGCAGGGATGGACCTGCCCGCGCCTCCATCCTCGGAGCTGCCGAGCATTCCTGCCTGGAAAACCACGGGTGGGGGATTTCCTGGCGTTCCAGGGCTCCCGAGGCGGGCTCATCCCAGCTCCCCTTCCTTGCTGAGCTGCATCCATGGGCTTTAATCCCGAAGGAGGGATTGTGCCGCCGTTCTCAGGGATTTCAGGGCCTTCCGGAGGGGGAAACTCCTGACCTGGTTTGGGACTGGGGAGATTGGAGCTCCATGTGGGGATCGGAGCTTTCCAAGGGGTTGGAGCTCTGTGAGATGGGAGCTCTCCAAGGGGTCAGAGATCCATGAGGAGATTGGGGTTCTCCAAGGAAACTGGAGCTCTCCAAGGGGTCAGAGATCCATAGATCAGAGCTCTCCAAGGGGTCGGAGCTCCATGAGGGAGATTGGGGCTCTCCAAGGAGATTGGAGCTCTCCAAGGAGATTGGAGCTCTCCAAGGGGTCGGAGCTCCATGAGGGAGACTGGGGCTCTCCAAGGAGATTGGAGCCTCCCAAGGGCTAGGAGCTCCCTGAGGATGCCAGAGCTGAGCTCGGGGGGGATCCTGGGGGGAATCACGGGGATCCCTGACCGTGTCCCTGTCCCTCAGGATGGACCGGATGACGGAGGACGCGCTGCGCCTGAACCTGCTCAAGCGGAGCCTGGAGCCGGCGGAGGAGCGCGAGGACGTCCTGGCCAAGCGGCTCAAGATGGAGGGACACGAGGCCATGGAGAGGCTGAAGATGCTGGCGCTGCTCAAGCGCAAGGACCTGGCGGGGCTGGAGGTGCCCCACGAGCTCCCGGTGAAGCCGGACGGGATCAAGGGATACGAGGAGAAGCTCAACGGGAGCCTGCGGCCCCACGGGGACGGGCGGAGCGCGGCCCGGCCCGGCAAGGAGAACATCAACGACGAGCCCGTGGACATGAGCGCCAGGAGGAGGTGGGTGCTGGGAATTCCGGGGTTTGGAGGGGCGGGAGGAGCCGGGTCGGGAATTAAATGGGATTCGGGGGGGTCCCAGAGAGCTCCTTCCAGTGGCGCCAAGAGCTGGGGAAGGACTTGGGAATGGTGGGATGAAGGGGACAGCTTCCCATGGACAGAGAACAGGTGGGATTTTGGGGAGGAATCAGGAAGGAATTGGATATTGGAGAGGAATCAGGAAGGAATTGGATATTGGGGACAAGTCAGGAAGGAATTGGATATTGGGGAGGAATCAGGAAGGAATTGGATATTGGGGAGGAGTCAGGAAGGAATGGTTCCCTGTGAAGGTGGCCCAGGTTCTCCAGGGATTTGTGGATTTCTCATCCCTGGAAGTGTCCAAGGCCAGGCTGGACAAGGCTTGGAGCAGCCCGGCATAGGGAAGGGTCCTGCTCCGAGTGCGGAGCCGTGGGCTGCGCCATCCTCAGCGGAATTCCTTGGATATTGTGCGGTGTGGGGTTATCCAGTGGGGCACCAACACTGGACACGGACACTTGGATCGGGAAATCAGCCCTGGAAAGAGGTGGGAATGTTCCGCTCTAAGTTTTGGAATCTTTGAGAGGCGAGACTGGGAATGTCTCATTTTCCTGGATTTTCCTTGGGAATGTTCTCCACGTCTCCTCACCTCTGCCTGCCTCCCTCGCCGTGGCTCCTCCTCCAGTGGTTCTGTTGGAATTCTGCTCTTCCCTGGACAAAGGAAATCCAGCAGTTGGTGATTCCTCATGGATTTGGACTCTGGCTTTCCTTATTCCCGTGATGGAATGTCAGTAATCCAGCCTGGATGTATCCGGATGCTCCTGCAGAATTATCCCCAGGATCCACAGGACAGCCCTCATCCAGGAAAACCTGGAATCTGATGCTGGATCACTCCAGTGTGGAACTCCTGGGATGCAGCTTGGTTTGCCTGGATGGGCTCCATCTCCTTGGGATGCTCTGGAATTTCTCTGTTGGAGCCCTGGTGCTTCGGAATATCCACAAAAACATCTGGAATGTTTGGGAGACGAAGGCAATCCCAGCTCTGGGCGTCTTCCTGCCCTCAGAGCAGCCAAGTCCGGGAGCTGGGATTTGGCTCTGGGCTCCCTGCTGAGTGTTCCAAGCTCAAAAATTGGGATGAGATATTCCATGGTCTCCCCTCCTTCCACGGACCTCCAGGGAGTCGGAATTACCTCCGAGCCCGGCGTTCCCACTGCTCCATGCTGGATTATCCCGCAGTTTTCCGAGGCTCTCCAGCAGCAGGAATGAAATCCAGGATAGCAAAGGGATTTTCTTGGCACTTCCTTCCCCGGGATGATCCCGCCTGGATCCCGCTGGATTCCACCACTGATTTTTGATTTATTTCTTTTCCCTGCTGCTCCTTTTGTTTTCCAGTCCTGGATATTTGTGCAGGTTTTCCTTCATGGAATGAAGTTTTCCAATGGATTTGGGTTGGGATGGGCTTGGAGCGGTGCTGTTAAAGGGGGGGCTCGGCCTCTTCTCATTTCAGTGAGAGGAGCAATTCCAGGCTGGAGTATCCCTGCCTTTCCCTCCCTTCCCAGCTCCTGATTCCCACCTGATTCCCAGGTGGGATTTGCACCCCTGGAGGGAGACCTGGGGGGTGAGGGGGTGCTTGAGGGAATCCTTCCCTCATGGTGTCCATGGGAGCTGCTCTGCTCTGGATCCGTGCTGGAATGAGGAGGATCCTGCTCCCAAAATCCCACATTCCTGGTTCAGTGGGGTTCCTGAAATCCCCCATTCCTGGTTCTTTGGGGCTCCCTAAATACCCCATTCCTGACTCTCTGGGATTCCCAAAATCCCCCATTCCTGGCTCACTGGGATTCCCAATATCCCCCATTCCTGGCTCACCGGGATTCCCAAAATCCCCCATTCCTGCCTCACTGGGATTCCCGAAATCCCCCATTCCTGGCTCACTGGGATTCCTTCCCCCCGCAGTGACCAGGACCGGGGCCGCCTGACCCCGTCCCCGGACATCATCGTCCTGTCGGACAACGAGGCCTCCAGCCCCCGCTCCAGCTCCCGCATGGAGGAGCGGCTCAAGGCGGCCAACCTGGAGATGTTCAAGGTGAGGGAGCAGGAATTCTGTCCTGGGATAGGCATGGGATGGAGCGGAGTGAAGGATTTGGGATGATTCCAGGTGCAGCCCCCCGGTTCTTTGCACCCGTGGTCCAAATCCCCGCTCGGATTCAGCTCCCTCCCTTCTCCCTTCCTCACGTTTTGCCCGGAATCCGGTGTTTTCCAGGGAAAAAGCCTGGAGGAGAGGCAGCAGCTGATCAAGCAGCTCCGGGACGAGCTGAGGCTGGAGGAGGCCAGGCTGGTGCTCCTGAAGAAGCTGCGGCAGAGCCAGCTCCAGAAGGAGAACGTGGTGCAGAAGGTGAGGAGTGGGAACGGGCGGGATAACGGGAACGGGCGGACACGGAGCCTCCCGCTGCTCCACGTGTGGGATCCCTGAGGCCTCCTGGGGTGACAATTCCATGGATTCCTGCTCTGGGTGCTGGTCCTGGCGGGATAACGGGAACGGGCAGACACGGAGCCTCCCGCTGCTCCACGTGTGGGATCCCTGAGGCCTTCTGGGGTGACAATTCCATGGATTCCTGCTCCGGGTGCTGATCCCGGCTCTCCTTGCTGCCCATCCCAGACTCCCGTTGTCCAGAACGCCGCGTCCATCGTGCAGCCGTCCCCTGCCCACGTGGGACAGCAGGGCCTGTCCAAGATCCCCTCCCGGCCCGGAGCCCAGGGGGTGGAGCCGCAGAATTTAAGGACATTACAGGTGAGCATTCCCGTTTTTCCTGGATGCGCGCACAGCTGGGGGGCTTTTTCCAAGAGGCAGAGGAATTCCTGCGATTCCTGGTGCCTGGGGTTGGATTTGGGATTGTCAGGAATGAGGCTCAGCGATCTTTGTGGAGCTGGATATTCCATGATCCTGTGGATGTCCAGTGTCCCAGCTGGAGTGGGATGAGGATGGTGGGAATTCTCCAAGGCCTTCCTGCTTTCCCTAATGAAGAAGCCACTGGAAGTGTTTGCTCCATGGATTTCCTTGACCATGGAGCAATTCCAGCCTCACGTGGGAAATAGGGATGTGCCAGCTTGAGCTGGAATCCTTTAAAATCCAGGACAGTTTGGGGAAAAGAGAGGGATTTTGGGCATTAGGAGTTACCAGGAATTCTGGATAAGCAGAAATTCCATGGATCAAAGCTCCAGCTTTCCCTCATTTTTCCGTTGTTACCGAGCCCAAGGAGCGCTGAGGGGACGGTCGGGGTTGTTCTGAGCCGCTCCCGGAGCTGCTCCCGCGGTTCCCGGGATCTGATTCCGTGTGGATTCCCCGGCAGGGCCACAGCGTGATCCGCTCGGCCGCCAGCTCGGCCCTGCCCCACATGCTGATGTCCCAGCGCGTCATCGCCCCCAGCCCCGCCCAGCTCCAGGGCCAGCGCGGGCCCCAGAAACCCGGCCTGGTCCGCAGCTCCACGCCCGGGATGAGCCCCGCCATCAACTACCAACCGGTGCGTCACTGGGCCGGGCTGGTTGGGCACTGGGCTGGGCTGGTTGGGCACTGGGCCGGGCTGGTTGGGCACTGGGCCGGGCTGGTTGGGCACTGGGCCGGGCTGGTTGGGCACTGGGCTGGGCTGGTTGGGCACTGGTTTGGGCTGGTTGGGCACTGGTTTGGGCTGGTTGGGCACTGGGCTGGGCTGGTTGGGCACTGGTTTGGGCTGGTTGGGCACTGGGCTGGGCTGGTTGGGCACTGGTTTTAACTGGTTTGTACCGGTTTGCAGTGGTTTGGGCCAGTTGGGGCTGGTTGGGCACTGGTTTGGGCACTTGTTTATATCGGTTTGTAGCGGTTTGCACTGGTTTGTACTGGTTTGGGCACTGTTTTGTACCGGTTTGCAGTGGTTTGTACCAGTTTGCACTGGTTTGGGCTGCTTACGGCTGGTTTGGGCACTGGTTTGCACTGGTTTGGGCCCTGGTTTGCACTGGTTTGGGCACTGGTTTGTACCAGTTTGCACTGGTTTGGGCACTGGTTTGCACTGAACCCCCATCCCAAGGCCAAACCCACTCACGCCTCCCCTCCCCAGTTCCCAGAACTCCCGGCCCCACTGTCCCCCCTGACGGCTCCCAGTGCTCCAGGCACTGCCCAGCCCCATCCCCATGGACTTACTGATCCCAAATTCCCCGCGATCCCGAATTCCCATCTCCCCCGCAGCAATCCGGCTCCTCGGTGCCGTGCCAGCGCTCGTCGTCCTCCGCCATCTACATGAACCTCGCGTCCCACATGCAGCCGGGCTCGGTGGCCCGCGTGTCCTCCCCGCTCCCCAGCCCCAGCGCGCTCTCCGACGCCGCCAATTCCCAGGCCGCCGCCAAGCTGGCGCTCCGGAAGCAGCTGGAGAAGACGCTCCTGGAGATTCCGCCCCCGAAGCCGCCGGCGCCGCTCCTGCACTTCCTGCCCAGCGCGGCCAACAGCGAGTTCATCTACATGGTGGGGCTGGAGGAGGTGGTGCAGAGCGTCATCGACAGCCAAGGTCAGCGTGATTGGGATCATCCCGAGGGAAAAACGGGCACTGCGGGGGGAATTCCGGGGGGTCCAGCCCTGGTTTGTGGGGTTTTGGGCTGAAATTGTGGGGTTTTGGGTTGAAATTGTGGGGTTGAGGGCTGAAATTGTGGGGTTGAGGGCTGAAATTGTGGGGTTTTGGGCGAAGTCGCAGTATTTGGGAGGTGCTTCCAAGGGTTTTAGATGGAGTTGGTGGGGTTTGGGGTGAATTAGTGGAGTTTTGGGGTGGGTTTGAAGGTTTGCAGGATTTCAGGCCATATTTGCATGATTTTAGACCAAACTTTCAGCATTCCAGCTGATTTGTAGGATTTCGGCCAAAAATGTCAGGATTTCAGCTCAATTTTTTTGTGATTTCAGTGCCGGTTCTCAGGATTTCAGCCCAAAATCTTGGATTTGGGCCGGATCCTGACCCCGCGGGGCTGCGTTCTCCGTGTTTTCCAGGGAAGAGCGCCCCGGCGGTGGCGCGCGTGGAGCCGTTCGTGTGCGCGCAGTGCCGCACGGATTTCACGCCGCACTGGAAGCAGGAGAAGGGCGGGCGGATCCTGTGCGAGCAGTGCCAGACCTCCAACCAGAAGAAGGCGCTCAAGGCCGAGCACACGAATCGCCTCAAGAACGCCTTCGTCAAGGCCCTGCAGCAGGAGCAGGTCGGGATCCGCGGGAACGCCGGGAATGCCGCGGCGGCGGCGGCTCCGGAGCGTCCCGAGCACCAATCGCGGTCCCTTCCAGTTGGGGCATCCCATCCCAAACCATCCCAAACCATTGATCCCATCCCGTCCTGTCCCATCCCATCCCACTCCATTGATCCCATCCCATTTTTTCCCATTGATTCCATCCCATTGATCCCATCCCACTGATCCCATTCCATTGGTCCCATCCCATTGATCCCGTGGATCCCATCCCACATTCCCACCCATATTTTCCATGATCCTGGAGTTTCGCTGCTCCATGGGGATGCCCAGCTCAGCACCTGGCGCTTCCAATGTCGGAAGGTTCTGGAGCATCCCACTCCCTTTGTGCAGTTCCATCTGGATTTTTCCCCCTCTCTCCCGGGTTTCCCTTCCCTCAGGAAGCTGCTTATCCCTGTTCTTCCCTCGGGAAGCCGCTTATCCGCGTGCTGGGCTGTTTGCGGGAGGAGGATTTGCTGCATTCCTGGGATAAATGGGGGCTGGGGGCCAGAATCCGGACAGTGGGAACAGGGTGGGATGGCATTCCCAGGATGGCATTCCCAGGATGGCATTCCCATGGGGATTGGGCAGAATGGCATTCCCATGGGAATTGGGCGGGATGCCGTTCCCGGGATGGCATTCCCATGGGAATTGGGCGGGATGGCATTCCCGGGATGGCATTCCCATGGGAATTGGGCGGGATGGCGTTCCCGGGCTGGCATTCCCGAGGGATTGAGCGGGATGCCGTTCCCGGGATGGCATTCCCATGGGAATTGGGCGGGATGGCATTCCCGGGATGGCATTCCCGAGGGATTGAGCGGGATGCCGTTCCCGCGCAGGAGATCGAGCAGCGGCTGCAGCAGCAGGCAGCCCTGTCCCCCACGGCCGCGCCCGCCGTGCCCAGCGTCGGCAAACAGGATGGGATCCTGCGGCACCACACGCTCCGGCAGGTGGGAGCGGGATGGGACGCCAGGGATTGAGCGGGATGGCATTCCCATGGGGACTGAGCGGGATGGTGGAATAATGGGATAATGGGATTGAATCCGTGGGATGGGATCCATGGGATGGGTTGGGTTGGGGTTGGTTGGGATGAGATGATTGGAATGGGATTGGTTGGGATGGGTTTGGTTGGGATGGGATCCATTGCATGGCATGGGATGGGGATAATGGGATGGGATGGGGATAATGGAATGGGATGGGATCCATTAGATGAGGTGGAATGGGATGGGATTGGATGGGACGTGACCATTGGGATGGCACGGGATGTGACAGCTGGGATGGGACGGGATCATGGCGATGGGGTGGGACGGCCGCCCTTTCTCCCTCTTCCCACCTTCCCGACAATCCCAACGGCTCCCCCGTGTCCGTGCAGGCCCCGCAGCCCCAGAGCAGCCTCCAGCGCGGGATTCCCACCTCCGCCCGCTCCATGCTCTCCAACTTCGCCCAGGCCCCGCAGCTCTCCGTGGCCGGAGGGCTCCTGGGAATGCCAGGTACGGCCCCGCCGCCGCGGGATGGGGTGGGAATGGGGGTGGGATGAGTGGGATGGGATGGGATCAATGGGATGGGATCCATGGGGGTGGGATGGGATGGGATGGGATGGGATGGGATGGGTTGGGATGGGATGGGATGGGATGGGATGGGATGGGATGGGATGGGATGACTGGGTTGGGGTTGGGGTGGGATGAGCGGGATGGGATGGGATGGATGGAATGGAGTGAATATAATGGGATCCATGGTTTGGGATGGGGTGGGATGGGACCAGCACCACGGGACAGATCAGGCCACACCCACTGGATTTCGGGGGATCCACGGGCTCTGTGGGATTTGCGGGATCCATGGGATCCATGGGGTGCCGGAGGGAGGATCCCGGTGCTGTCCCCCAGGAGTGAACATCGCGTACCTGAACGCCGGCATCGGGGGCCACAAAGCGTCGAGCCTGGCGGACCGGCAGCGGGAATATCTGCTGGATATGATCCCGCCCCGCTCCATATCCCAGTCCATCAGCGGACAGAAATAGCCCCGGCTGCCCCCACCCTCCTGCTGGGCCGTACTGGGCCGTGCTGGGCCGCGCTGGTGCCTCCGCTCCCGGGGAGAACAGACCACGAGAACCCAAGAGAAACAAAACAGAAAAACGTGGGGGGGAAAGAAAAAAAACCCCACAAAAAACAGACAAACATTTCAAACGGCGACCTGTCCCCGTTCCCAGCCCGAAATTCCTTTGGTTTTTCCAGGGCCGGGAGCAGCCCCGGCCCCGCCGCTCGTTTTTGTAACGCCGCCGCTTTCTCCTTGTGTTGTGGGTTGTTTTTTGCCCCCTTTTTTCCTTATTTTTTCCCCCCTCCCTTGGCTCCATGGATGGTTAAAGCTTTTTTATCCCTTTTCCAGAGACTTTGGCAAGGGCACCTTTCCCCAGTTCCCCGGGGGGAGATTTTGGGGGCAGCCTGTGCTGATTCCGGGGGGAATCGGGGGCGCCTGGAGAGGGGGGGGCTCTGATCCCGAAGGGGGGGACAAACCCCCTTTGGATCTGCTCCTGGAGTGTCACCTCCCCTCTGGCCCCGATCCTGGGGTGTCACCTCCCCCTGGCTCTGATCCCGGGGGGCCACATCCCCCTGGCCCCGATCCCGATGTCCCCGGGGGTGCCGGACGCTGCCGGACCCGGGAGCCCCTCGGGGGTCCCTCAGTGTCCCCAGGGTCCCTCGAGGTGTCCCCCAGGGGTGTCCCCTATGGGGGGGACGCGGTGGCTCCGGAGCGGACGGCGGAGCGAAGGCGCGGCCAGGGCGGGTGAGTGTCCCCAGAGCTGTCCCCAGATGTCCCAGAGCTGTCCCCAGATGTCCCCAGAGCTGTCCCCAGATGTCCCCAGTTGTGTCCCCAAGCCCTGCATGCTCCGGAGCCGCGCTCGCCCCGTCACCTCTGTCACCCGGGGGTGGCACCGGGGTCACCAATGGCACCTGGGGACAGCGCAGGGGCTCCCTGGGGGTGACAGGGGTGGCACCGGGTGGGGGGGGGTCTCTGATGTCCCCTCTGTCCCTGGGGGGTGGCACTGGGGGGGTCTCGGTGTCCCCTGGGGGTGTCGAGGACAACCCAAAGCAAGAAAATGAGCCGCGAGGAAACGCTCGATTTGCACTTCAGCCTTCCCGACCTTCCCCTTCCCTTTCCCCTTCCTCTTCCCCTTCCCCTTCCCCTTCCCTTTCCCCTTCCCCTTCCCCTTCCCTTTCCCTTTCCCCTTCCCCTTCCTCATCCCCTTCCCCTTCCCCTTCCTCATCCTCTTCCCCTTCCCCTTCCCCTTCCCCTTCCCCTTCCTCATCCCCTTCCCCTTCCCCTTCCCCTTCCCCTTCCTCATCCCCTTCCCCCTCTTCCCCTTCCCCTTCCTCATCCCCTTTCCCCTTCCCCTTTCCTCATTCCTCTTCCCCTTCCCTTCCCCTTCCCCTTCCCTTCCTCATCCCCTCTCCCCTTCCCCTTCCCCTTCCCCTTCCCTTCCTCATCCCCTCCCCTTCCCCTTTCCCCTTCCTCTTCCCCTTCCCTTCCCCTTCATCATCCTCTTCCCCTTCCCCTTCCCCTTCCTTCCCTTTCCCCTTCCCCTTCCCGTTTCCCTTCCCGTTCCTCACTCTCCATCCCCGTTTTTCCACGGTTTCAGTGAATTTCCTTCATTCCCTTTTCCCTGATTTCCAGCCTTTCCCCAATTCCCGCTCCCTCCTCTCGTGCAATTCCCAAGCGCCGCCTCCCCCGAACTGGGGGGGGGGGGCCCCAAATCCCCCCTAAACCAGGCCCTAAAGGGGAGGGGGAGACCCCCACCCCAAAACTCTGGGGGGACCCCAACCCCTCAATTCAAATGGGGGGGCCCCAACCCACCCCTAAATCAGAGAAGGGAACCCCCCTCCCTCACCCCTGACCCGATTTGGGGTCCCCCCTCCAGCCCCCTCCCCAAATTCAATGAGCACTTACCCCGGGGGGGGTTGGACTCCCCAAAATCCCCCCTCGGAACCCCCCAGAGGCAAAAAAAAAATGGGGTTTATTCTGATTTGGGAGGGGTTTTATATCCAGAGAGGGGGGATTTTGGGGTGTTTTTGTTGGCTTTGACCTTTTCCCGCTGTTGTCCCCCTCCCCTTTTCCCCCCTTTTCCCTCCTTTTCCCCCCTTTTCCCTCCCCAAATTCCCCCCCTTTTCCCCCATCCCCTTTCCTCACCCCGGGAGCACTTTGACAAATCGGGTTTTTGGGGCTAAAACCTGAATTTTTGGGTTCTTTTAGGGGTTTCTTTTACTTTGGGGGGGGGGGGGGGTCATTCCCCTTCCACCCCCCCCAAGTGCCACTGTCCCCCCCCCCCCTGCCCCCCCCCGCCCCCCCAGGGCCGAGTTTCATTCTTGAGAAAATGAATCGAAATACCGGAAAAATTTGGGGTTTTTCACCCATAAAAATGGTGAAAACCTGGGAAAAAAAATAAAAATCCCAAACCCAAGTGCAATAGGGGGGGGGGGGGCCTGGGGGGGCCGAATTCTTGGTGCTATAAACGAATTTGGGGGTGGGGGTGGGGAGGGGACACCCCTGTCACCCCCTCCCTGGGGGGGTCTCAGCCCTGGGGGCTGCGGGCAGTTCCCCCCCCCCCCAAAATTGACCCCAAACCCTTCCTGGGGGGTCCTGGGCAGTTCCCACCCCCCCCAAAATTGACCCCAAACCCTTCCTGGGGGGTCCTGGGCAGTCCCCACCCCCCCCAAAATTGACCCCCCCACCCCAAAAGTGACTCCAAACCCAATCCCGGGCTGGGGGGGGGGACGTTCCCACCTCCCCAAAATGACCCCAAACCCTTCCCGGGGTCCTGAGCTGTTACCAACCCCCCCAAAATTGACTCCCCCCAATCCCAAAAATGCCCCCAAACCCTTCCTGGGATCCCAGGCAGTTCCCCCTCCCCTTTTCCCCCTCCCCAATCCCGGAATTCCAGGGGGGATTTGGATCCATTTCCCCTCCCCCTCCCCAGCACAGGTTTCTCCCTATTTTTATTATTATTATTATTATAATTATTATTATTTTTGGCTTGCCCCCCCTCCTCCCCCCGCCCCCAGGGCTGTGATATCCCAGAAAATTCCCTTTTTTTATTCCCGGCTCCAAACTTTAAAGGATTTTTCCTGCTTTTTTTCCAGCTAGGGGTAGATCCTGCTTGTGAAAATGCTTTTTTTGGGGTTTTCTGTTTCGGGGGGGGGGGGGGGGGGGTTTATTTTTTTTGGTTCCTCCAAAGGCATATCCCAAATTCCCAATCCCAAATTCCCAATCCCAAATTCCCGATCCCGAATTCCCGATCCCGAATTCCCCGATCCCGCCCCCGTTTTTGCTTCCGCTCTCGCTGCCGATATAACCAGGACTCATCCGTGTATATAAAAAAAAAAAACCTGAGCTGTTTCTTGACACATTAAAAAAGAGGAAAAAAAAAAAAACAAAACAAAAAAAAGACAAAAAAAAAAGAAAGGTTGAAACGGAAAAAAAAACCCGCAAAAAAAAGAAAAAAAAGAATAAAAACCGACCTGTACATTGTGTAGAGAAAAACCAAAAAAAAAGGAAAAAAGGAAAAAAAAAGGAAACAAAAAAACCAAAAAAAAACAAAAAAAAAAGAAAACCGGCAAAAAAAAAAAAATTCCCGGGAAAGGCTCCGGGAAGGACCCGCCTTGGGTGTTGTGGAAGTGTCACGTCCGTGTCGTGTGACCTCGTGTGTGTGACATGAACCGTGCAAGGAGAGTGGGGGGCCGGGGGGGGCCGGGGGCGCTCCGGGGGTCCGGGACCCCCCGAATTTCTGTGCCTTTCACACGGGGCGGCACCGGGACCCCCGGGGGGGGCCGAGTTCCCTGTTCCTGTATTTGCACTGTTTTTATTCTGGATTGGCTTCCCGACAATACACGGCTCCAACAAGCCCGGCGGCTGCGCCTCTTCCTCTCCCAAAAAACCCCGGGGTCGGGGTGGGGAATTCGGGATTGGGGTGAGAAATCTGGGGTTGGGTTGGGAAATTCGGGATTGGGCTGGGAAATCTGGGGTTGGGTTGGGAAATTCGGGATTGGGTGGGGAATTGAGGATGGGGCTGGGAAATTCGGGATGCGGGTGGGAAGGGGTTGGGGTGAGGGGGGTTTGGCCCGAAATTCCAGGATTTCACCCCGAAATCCCAATTTCCGCTCCCGATTTTCAGCTTTTTACACCCCAAGGTTTTTATTTCCCGGCCGTGTTTGGGGATGTTGGTAAAATTCCCAGGATTTCAGCCCGGCTCGGGTTTCAGAAAAAACAAATTCAAGATTTTAGGCCCGATTTCAGGCTGAAATTGTGGGATTTTATCCCCACTTCCCAGGATTTTAGGCCCCATTTCCGTGTTTTGGGCCTGGTGTGGAATTCTGATCCCAAGTTCCAGGATTTCACTCCCCAAGTTCTGGATTGAGGCCAAACTTTGAGGATTTTGGCACCGATTTTGGGATTTCAGCCCCAATTTGCACGACTTTATCCCCAGTTTTGGATTCAGCCCCAAAATTAATGAATTTAATCCCCATTTCCAGGCTTTCAGCCCCATTTGCAGGATTTTAATTCCCATTTCCGTCTTTCAGGACAAATTTTTGGGGGTTGTGGCCCCTGATTTGTGGGGTCTGGTCCCAGTTTGGACGATTTCAGCCCCAATTTGCAGGATTTTAAACCAAATTTCTGGCTCGGGGTGGGGGCGGGTGGAAATGGGGCTTTTTTTGCACAAATTTAAGGATCTTTCCCCAATTTTTCCCCTCTTGTCCATCGGGTTTGAGCTCGGGGCCGATGGCAAAGGGGGGGGTGAGGATCCCCCAATTTTTGGAGAAAGGCTTAAAAATAAAATTAATTAAAAATTCAGCCTTTGTAATAATTAATTAATTAAGAGATGAATCATTTGGGGTGGCAAATTGAGGGATGCCCCAAATCCAGGTGGGGCCCCCCCTTTCCCCCTCCAGTTCCCCCCTCAAACCCTCCAGGACATGGGGACAGCGGCTTTGGTGTCCCCGTCCCCAATTTGGGGGTGACAGGGACCAGATTTGCTACAAAAAGAGTTTTATTTGCCAAAAAAAGACCCCAAAATGGGGATTTTTTGTGTTCAAGGAGCCCCCGGGGGGGGGAGGCACCGGCGGCTTGGGGGGAGCAGAGGGAGGGGACAGGGGAGGGGACAGGGGAGGGGACAGGGGAGGGGACAGGGGACACGGGGGGACAGGGATGGACGTGGGGAATTGGGTTAGGGGACACACAGGCAGGCAGGATGGACTTGGGGACCCCCGGGATGGACACGGGGTGCTCAGGGACGGCAGGAAGGACACGGGGACCCCCGGGACGGGCTCGGGGACCCCCGGGACGGACACGGGACGGGCTCGGGGCGCTCGGGGAGCCCCGGGCCGGCTCAGATGCGGATCCGCCCGTCCCGGAGCCGCTCCCAGCGCTCGGGGTCCAGCGGCACGAAGGCTCGGGCGGCCTCGTCCAGCACGAAGAGCGGCTCCGCCACCAGCGCGGGGTCGCAGCCGTCCCGCGCCAGCCGCACCTTCTGCTGCTTGAACGTCTCCGTCATCTCCAGCCGCTCCTGGGGACAGCGGCGACATTGGGGACCCCCCGCGCCCCCGAGCGGCCCCCGGGACCCCGGGGCCCCCCCGTTACCTGCAGGCGGAGGAAGCGCGGCCGCGCGTACGGCGGCAGGAGCCGCTCCAGGTGCCGGTAGAGGCCGGGCCCGTCCAGGGAGCGGCCGGGGCGCAGAACCAGCGCGGCCATCCCGGCGCGGCCGTCGTGCCCTGAGGGCGAGGGGACACTTGGGGGACACCGCGGGGCTGGGGAGGGGCCGGGAGGCGGCGCCGGGGGCGGCGGTACCTGGGACGGTGACCCCGTAAACGGTGGCTTCCTGCAGGGACTCGTGGGCCAGCAGCGCCTCGGCCACTTCCGTGGTGGCCACGTTCTCACCTTTCCACCTGGGAGGGGACGGGGAGGAGCAGGATGGGGATGGGAACCCCCCCAAAATGTTTAATGGGGATGAGACAACCCCAGGACATTTAATGGGGATCAGCCCCTCCTGGCCATGCAGGGAGGGGGTTCTGGGGGTTCTGGGGGTCCTGTGCTGTCCCCGCCGGGGCTGGGGGGGGTGTCCCCCATCCCGGGGGGGCTCTGGCACCTGAAGGTGTCCCCGATGCGGTCGCGGAACCGCACGAACTGCTCCTCGTCCTGCTCCACCAGGTCCCCGGTGTTGAAGAACTCGTCGCCCTCGGCGAAGACCCCGCGGAGCAGCTTCTGCTCCGACAGCTCCCGGCTGCCGGCGTAGCCCAGGAACGGGGTCCGGGGGGTCACGGGGGCGATCAGCAGCCCCGTCTCACCTGCGGGGATGGGGACGGTGACGGGGACACCCCGGGCACCCCCCGGAGCCGCCCCGAGCCCGCTCCTCACCCGTCCGGGCGCGGATGCAGCGTCCGGCCTTGTCCCGTTCCGGTTCTCCGGCCACGACGTCGTAACGAATGACCTCGAAGGGCGAGAAGAGCTGGGGAGAGGAGCCGGGCGGGGGTCAGAGCCCGGGCTGGGGGCTTGGGGGTGTTGGGGGCACAGCCCCCCCCTCCCAGCCCCCCAAACCTTGTAGATGAAGCTGCAGCGCCCCACGGCCCCCGGGGTCCCGGTGTAGTTGAAGAGGGTGACGTTGCCCTCGCTCATCCCGTACGTCTCCACGATGCGCACGGGCCCGAAGCGCTGCTGGAAGCTCCGCCAGACGTCGGGGCGGAGGCCGCTGCCCACCGCCAGCCTCAGCCCGTGCTGCCGCTCCCCGGGGCGCTGCGGGGCCACCGTCAGCTCCGGGGGCGCCCCCCGGGACCCCCCCCTGCCCAGCCCCCCGCCCTGACCTGGGGCTGGTTCACCAGGTACCGGCACAGCTCCCCGATGTACTGGAACACGGTGACGCCCTCGGCGCGGCAATCGTCCCAGAACTGGCTGGCTGAGAACTTTTCCTTCAGCACGCACGTGGCCCCTGTGGGACAGAGAGGGGGGATCAGCCCCCGAAACACGCCCGGAATCCCCCCGGGGCCCCGTCCCCGCTCACCGATGCCGAGGCAGCCGACGACGCCCAGGAGGGACCCGGCCATGTGGTAGAGGGGCAGCGCCAGGTACACGACGTCCCGGCTGGAGGCTCCCACCAGCTCGTAGAAGCTCAGGCACATGACGGACTTGAGGTGGGACACGCGGGCGGCTTTGGGGAGGCCTGGAACGGGAAAACAGAGTTGAGACCCCCCACGCTCACCCAGAGCCCCCCGGTCCCCGGTCCCGGCCCCACCGGTGGTGCCCGAGGTGAAGATGTAGAGGCAGGTGTCGTTCATGTCCTGCGGCTCCCACACGTCCTCGGGCTCCAGCTCCTCGGAGGCCGCGTCCAGCAGCTCCTGCAGCGCCACGACGCCGGGCGGGTACGGCCCCGCTCCGAGCACCCACACGGCCACGCCGTCCTCCCGCAGGCTGGGCAGCAGCGGCTCCACCGACCCGAACAGCTCTGGGGGGACGGCACCGTGTGGGGACCCCCCTGCAGGCCCCGGTCCCCACCATCCCACCCCCGGTGTCCCGGGTGCCACCCACCGCTTGTCCCCATCGTTCCCGGTCCCACCCCGTTCGTTTTCCCCGGTCCCACTCCGGCTCCCGGTCCTCTCATCCCCCGGTATCCCCCGGTCCCACCTCTGTCCCCGTTATACCCCGGCATCTCCCCGGTCCCCATTATCCCCCGGTATTCCCCGTTTCCCCGGTGCCTTTCCCCCTCCATTCCCCGGTCCCCTCCCGTTCCCCTCGGTGTCTCCCCGTTATCCCCCGGTCCCCGGAAGCTCCCCGGTTCCCCTCGGCCCTTTTCCCCCGCGTTCCCCGCTCCCGTCCCGGTGTCCCCCCGGTGTCCCCCCGCTCTCACCGTCCGCCACCAGCAGCGCCCGAGCCCCGCAGGCGCGCAGGCAGTGCCGGAGCCCCGCGGGGCGCAGCGCCGTGCCCAGGAAGGCCGGGCGGGCCCCGAGCGCCGCCAGCCCGAACCAGCCCCACACGAAGCGGGGCTCGTTGCCCACCAGCAGCCCCACGGTGTCCCCGGGCCGCGGCGGGGCCCGCAGCGCCCGCAGCGCGTTCGCCACCCGCGCCACGCTCCGCGCCGCCCGCCCCCGCGGCTCCGCGCCCGCCCGGCCCCGCAGGAACGGCCGCGCCGGGGCCGCCCGGGCCGCGCGGAGGAACCGGGAGGCCACGCAGCCCCCGGGGCCGCCCCGCGCCCGCCGCCGCACCCGCAGCGCCCGCAGCGCGAACGCCAGGTCGGCCCAGAGGTGCGGCCGCAGCCGCCGCTGCAGCGCCAGCAGCGCCCCCAGAGCCCCCAGCGCCCCCAGCCCCAGCGGCGCCCCCAGGAGCCCCCCCAGGACCCCCAGCGCCCCCAGCCCCAGCGCCCCCAGCGCCGCCGCCAGCGCCATCGCCCGCGCCCGCCTCGACGGGGCGGGGCCGCCACGCCCACCTTGGCCACGCCCCCGACCGCGCCCACTTTGACCACGCCCCCTCTGGGCGCGCCCCTTCGGGCCCCACCCCCCCCAGACCCCTGCACCCAGCCCAGCCCCGCCCCCTCCTCACCACGGTCCCCCCGGTGTCACCCCTGTCCCCACCCCAGCGGTTCCAGCCCCAGCACCGCGGTTTCCCCCCCCCCAATGTCATTGTCCCCTGTCCACGGTCCCCATTGTCACCGCTCCGGGGTCCCCTCTGTCCCCTCTCCTCTGTCCCCCCACCACAGCCCCATCCCCTCCCCGCGGTGCCCCCCACCCTTGCCCCTGACCTGTCCCCTCTGTCCCCTCCGTGCTGCCCCTGCCGTGTCCCCCCCGTTGTCCCCCCGTGTCCCCCTCCGTGGCCTCCCTGTCCCAGATTCCCCCTGGCTCGGGGGGGTCTGGCAGTGCCACCGGCCCGGGGGAGCCACGTGCCCCGGCCGGGGGGGGGACACGGCCCCCGGGTCCCCCCGCCCCCCCCGGCACAAATTGGGGCCGTTTTGTACAAAACAGGAAGGTTTTTATTGCTGTTTTTCTTAAAAACACTTAAAAACGCTGGGAGAGCCTCGGGGGGGGGGGCAGGGACCCCCCAAATCCCACTGACCCCCCAGGACCCCACAGGGGGGGTCGGGGCCGCTGTCCCGGGGGGGCAGGACCCTCCCTCCCCCTCCCCAAATCATCCTGGAGCAGCCACTCAGTTCCACCCTTTATTTACATTTCTATAGGGAAATGGGGGCTGGGGGCTGGGGGCTGGGGGGCTGGGGGGGTCCCCCCCCCTTCCCCGCGAGTTTTGTCCCCTCGGGGGGACCCCGCCCACACCGGGGGGGCCCTGGGGGGGGAGGGGACACTGCGACCCCTCCCCCCATTGGTGAAAAGGGGCCCAAGGGGGCAGCGGGAGCTGGGGGGGGCCCCGACCCTGGGGATTGGCTGGCACCGGTTTTGGGGGGTCCCGGGGGGTCCCGGGGGGTCCCAGCCCTCAGTCACTGTCCGAGCCCACGGCGGAGGAGCCTTTCCTTTTCCTCTTGGCCGGTTTGGGTTTGGTGTCCTCTTCCTCCTGCAGGGACAGGGACAGGGACACGGGGGGGTCAAACCGCGCGGTTTGGGACCGGGTCTCGGGGGGTCTCGGGTCTCGGGGTCTCGAGGGGTCTCGGGGGTCTCGGGGGTCTCGGAGGTCTCAGGTCGCGGGCTGGGGGGTCTCAGGGTCTGGGGGGTCTGGGGTTTCTCAGGGTTCTCGGGGTCTCGGCGGTCTGGGGTATTGGGAGGTCTGCGCGGGGCTCGGGTCTCGGGTCTGGGGTTCTCGGGGTCTCCAGGGGGTCTCGGGTCTCGGTCTCGGCTCTGCGGGTCTTCAGGCGGTTCTGGTGTCTCAGGGCTCTGGGTCTGGGGGGGTCTCAGGAGTCTCGGGTGTCTCAGGTCTCAGAGAGTCTCAGGTCTCGGGCAGTCTCAAGGTCTCGGGTGGTTCTCAGGGTGTTCTCGGGTCTCGTGCGTCTAAAGGGTTCTCGCGGGTCTTCAGGGTCTCGGTGGTCTCAGGTTCGGGCGGTCTCGGGAGGTCTCAGGGTTCGGGGGTTTCTTCAGGCGTCTCGGGTCTGGGGTCTGGGTCTTCTCGGGGTCTCATGGAATCTGCGGGTGTCTCAGGCTCTCGGTTCTGGGAGTCTCAGGGGTCTCGGGTCTCGGGTCTGGGCGTTCTCGGGGCTTTGGGTCTCGGAGGAAGTCTCGGGGTTTGGCTTGGGGGTCTTCATGGTCTGGGTGTCTCGGAGTCTGGGGGTCTCGGCCGCTCTCAGGCGGTCTCGGCGCGGTCTGGGGGTCTCGGGGTGGTTCTCAGGCTTCTCGGGGGGTCTCAGGGGTCTCAGGCGGTCTCGGGGCGTCTCGGGGGTCTCGGGGGGTCTGGGGGGGTCTCCGGGGGTCTCAGGGGGTCTCGGGGGTCCCGGGGGCGCTCACCGAGGCGCTGCTGGAGCCCGACTCCTCCTCGTTGTTCTGGGGCTGCGCCGCGCTCTTGCGGCTGCGGGGGCTGGCGAGCGCCGTGCCCTTCCTGCGGCTCTTGGGGGCTTTGCTCGAGGAATCCTCGTACTCCTCGGCCAGGGAGAAGAGGTCGGAGAACCTGGAGGGGAGCAGGGGGGATCAGGGGGGTTTGGGGTGCCCAGGGGGGATCAGGGGGGGTTTTGGGGTGCCCAGGGGGGCTGGAGGGGGGCTCTCACTTCATCTTGTGCGCCTCGTCACAGCTGGCCTGGACGTGCTGCAGCGCCTGCAGGATCGGGGTCTGGCTGAAAACTGGGAGAGAGCGGGAACGGGGTCAGGGAGAACGGCCCTGAGCCCAGAGCACAGAGCACAGAGCACAGAGAACAGATCCCAAAGCCCAGATCCCAAATCCCAGAGCCCAGATCCCAGATCCCAAAGCCCAGATCCCAAATCCCAGATCCCAGATCCCAAAGCCCAGATCCCAAATCCCAGATCCCAGATCCCAAAGCCCCGATCCCAAAGCCCAGATCCCAAATCCCAGAGCCCAATTCCCAGAGCCCAGATCCCAAATCCCGGATCCCAGATCCGGGAGGCACCCACAGTTCTGCTTGGTGTTGGTGAGGTTGAGCCGGAGGTTGTCCAGGTGCTCCAGGATCTGCTCCAGGGTCAGCTGGGCCAGTTTGCTGCTGGAGCTGCGCAGGCTGCGGGGAAAGATCCCAAAAACAGGGATGAGACCCCAAAAAACGGGGATGAGACCCCAAAAATGGGGATGAGATCCCTAAAAATGGGGATGAGACCTCAAAAAATGGGGATGAGACCCCAAAAACGGGGATGAGACCCCAAAAAAGGGGATGAGACCCCGAAAATAGGGATGAGACCCCGAAAATGGGGATGAGATCCCAAAAAATGGGGATGAGACCGCCCCAAGCCCTCTCAGGTGTGAAGGACAGGGAACCCCATCCTTGGGGTGCTCCCAGCACCCACAGCTGGGAATGGGGGGATTGGGAAAGGGGATCCAGCTCCGGCTCTGGGGTCCCCTGGAAGGGTGAATAAATCCCTGGAATTACAGGATAAATCCTGCTCAGGGTGCTGGAATTCCCAGCAGTTCTGGGAGCTGCAGGGATCAGAGCCAGATCTGCCTGGGATTCCATGGAATGGGGGAATCAGGAATTCACCCTGGGAGCTGGGAATTCAACCCTGGGAGCTGGGAATTCACCTCCACAGGGTTTGGCACAGGGAGGGGAGGAAAAACACCCCAATTCCTTAGGGAGGGAATTCTGTGGGAAGCAGGAACAGCCTGGGCAGGTGAACAGAACCCCCCCAATTCCTAAGGCTGGGAATTCCCGGGAATCAGGGACCAGGATCCCAGACCTCTGTCGCTTCCTGGGCAGGTGAACAGAACCCCCCCCAATTCCTGAGGCTGGGAATTCCCGGGAATCAATCCCAGACCTCTGTCTCTTCCTGGGCAGGTGAACAGACCCTCCCCCATTCCTGAGGCTGGGAATTCCCGGGAATCAGGGCTCAGGATGCAGACCTCTGTCGCTTCCTGGGCAGGTGAACAGACCCTCCCCCATTCCTGAGGTCGGGAATTCCCGGGAATCAACCCCAGACCTCTGTCTCTTCCTGGGCAGGTGACAGAACCCCCCCCCCAATTCCTGAGGCTGGGAATTCCCGGGAATCAGGGCTCAGGATCCCAGACCTCTGTCTCTTCCTGGGCAGGTGGACAGACCCTCCCCCATTCCTGAGGCTGGGAATTCCCGGGAATCAATCCCAGACCTCTGTCTCTTCCTGGGCAGGCTGTTGTTCTTGATGAGCAGGGCTTTGATGTGCTCTCCCAGCAGGTCGTCGTGCCGCAGCCCCCAGTGCCGCAGGATGCTGGTGGTGAACTGGTCCTCGGGGTGGCACGGCCGGCTCAGCACCATCTTCACCATCTCCTCGCTGGGCCTGCGGAAAACCGGGAATGGGGAGGGGGGGGAGAGCCCCCGGGACCCCCTGAGCGCCCCCAAAGCCAGGATTGCAGGCTCCCAGAATCCCAGAACATCCCAGTTCCCATGGGGACACGGGGACAGCCCTGGTGTCCCCACAGACCTCCTTGGTGTCCCCCCAAATCCCCTCAGTGCCCCCAAAGCCAGGATTCCAGGCATTGCCAGGGGCTCCCAGAATCCCAGCACATCCCAGTTCCCATGGGGACACGGGGACAGCCCTGGCGTCCCCACAGACCCCCCTGGTGACCCCTCAGTGCCCCCAAATCCAGGATTGCAGGCTCCCAGAATCCCAGCACATCCCAGTTCCCATGGGGACACGGGGACAGCCCTGGTGTCCCCACAGACCCCCCCTGGTGACCCCTCAATGTCCCCCCAAATCCCCTCAGTGCCCCCTCAGTGTCTCCCCAAAATGCCCTCAGTGTCCCCCCCAAATCCAGGGGCTCCCAGAATCCCAGCACATCCCGACCCCCCTGGGGACACGGGGACAGTCCCAGTGTCCCCCCAGTCCCCCCAGCACTCACTTTTCCCTGCGGAGCTGCAGCAGGAGGCAGGACAAAGCCTCGGGATGCTCTGGAATGGGGGAAGGAGAGGCTGAGCCAGGGCTTGGGGACATTCCCTGCCCCGGGATGGGAATGTCCCCAGGAATGTCCCCCATGGGAATGTCCCCGGGAATGTCCCCCAGGAATGTCTCCCATGGGAATGTCCCCAGGAATGTTCCCCATGGGAATGTCCCGGGAATGTCCCCCATGGGAATGTCCCTGGGAATGTCCCCAGGAATGTCCCCCATGGGAATGTCCCCCATGGGAACGTCCCCAGGAATGTCCCCAGGAATGTCCCCAGGAATGTCCCCCATGGGAATATACCCCGGGAATGTCCCAGGAATGTCCCCCATGGGAATGTCCCAGGAATGTCCCCCATGGGAATGTCCCAGGAATGTCCCCCGGGAATGTCCCCGGAATGTCCCCGGAACGTCCCCGAGGCTCACCCTTGTACTTGAGGTGCTGCAGGATGGGGATGATGGTCTCCAGGGGGATGTTGTGCGCCAGGAAGAGCTGCCAGGTGCAGTACTGCTCAAAGGTCTCCCAGTCCAGGCTCTGAACTGGGACCGGGAGCGCCCGGCGGGGACAGCGGGGACAGAAGGGACAGTGGGGACAGTGGGGACAGTGGGGACAGAGGGGACAGTGGGGACAGTGGGGACAGTGGGGACGGAGGGGACAGTGGGGACAGTGGGGACAGGAATGGGGACAGTGGGGATAATGGGGACAGTGGGGACAGTGGGGATGAGTCACAGGGACAATGGGAACAGTGGGGATAATGGGGATGGATAACAGGGATGGATAACGGGGATAACAAGGACAAAGGGGACAGCAGGGATAATGGGGATAACGGGGACAGTGGGGACAAGAGGGACAACAAGGATAACCAGAATAATGGGAACAAGGATAACAGAGTCAGTGGGGACAATGGGGAGAACAGGGACAATGGGGACAAGGGGGACAATGGGGTCAATGGGGACAAGGGGGACAAGGGGGATCTGTCTCAGCCCCTTCCCGAGGTCTGGGGACCCCCAAACCCACGCGGGGTCCCCCCACCCCTCCGGGCACTGGGAATGGGGACGGAGCCTGTCCCGGGAAGGGGCTGCAGGGACAGCGCTAACGAGGCTCCCGAATGAACGGGCTTATCCCAAAGCTGGATCAGGCAGAGCGGGATTTGCTCTGGGAACGCCGGGCAGATTTGGGGATTTTCCCTGGCCTGCCTCGTTCCCTGCCTGGCACCGCCAGAAATCCCGGGAATCCCGCCCGGTGAAAGCACGGGAGTGCAGAGGGCACGGGGATAAATCCCAAATCCGCCTTGGGGCGGTGATCCTTTAATGCCCAGAGGAAATGCAGCCCTCGGGATACCTCGGGAGCAGCTCCAGGGATCTCCCCCGGACACGGCTGGGAAGGGCCGAGCCCGGAGCCGCTCCCTTCCCAAGGATTCGCGGCAGGAAGCGGGGTTGTGGGGAGGGAAGGGAGCAGGAATTTCCTGGGAATCCACTCACTGAGGATGTTGAGCACGGAATCCTTGCGGAACATGACCAGGTTTCCCATCATCACGTGGCACACGAGCTCCTGGAGCTGGGGGGGACAGGGAATGGGTCAGGAGCAGCATTCCCAGGTGGAATCCAGCGGGAGAAGTGCCAGGAGCATCCCTGGGATGGGATGGGAGCTGGGGGAGCTTCCCACACACACAGAGCCCACTCTGGCTCTCATCCTCCTTCTCCCTGCTCCTCTGGATCCTCCTTCTCCCTGCTCCTCTGGATCCTCTGGATCCTCTGGATCCCTGCTCCTCTGGATCCTCTGGATCCTCCTTCTCCCTGCTCCTCTGGATCCTCTGGATCCCTGCTCCTCTGGATCCTCCTTCTCCCTGCTCCTCTGGATCCTCTGGATCCCTGCTCCTCATCCTCCTTCTCCCTGCTTCTCATCTCCTGGATCCCTGCTCCTCTGGATCCCCCTGGATCCTCTGGACCCCTGCTCCTCATCCTCTGGATCCCCTGGATTTCTGCTCCTCTGGATCCCCCGGATCCTCTGGATCCAGCGCCCTTCAGCCCCACGCAGGGAAGCACCTGGAGAATCCCAGGAAGGACGGAAGGCACGGGAGCAGGGAGGGAAGGGAAGGAACCGCTCCGGGGCCGTGCCAGGAGCCACCAACCCCTGGAATTTCGGAGCATCCCGGCCCAACCCTCCCCCGGCTCCGCCTCCCAGCGCATGGAAAAGCCGCTGGCGCAGCATTCCCGGCCCGGGAAGGGAAGGGAAGGGAGAAAGGGCAGGAGCGGCCGGGAATGCCGCGGGGCCAGGGGTTATCGGCACATCCCGCTCCAGAGCCCGCTCCCGACGCGCAGCCCCGGGCCCGCATTCCAGAGGCGCCCCCGCTCCCCTCCCGGGGCTATTTTTGGGTTCTCATGGCAACTCTGGAGCGAGAATTCCTGCCAGGAGCGGCCAGGCCGGGCAGGAGCAGCGGGATCCCCCGGGCAAGGGGCTCATTAGGGGTAATTAGCAGTGATTGCGCAGGAAATCTCCCCGCTGGAGATCCCTGGGAAGCAGCAGCGGCTCGGGATCGACCTTTGGACACTGCGGGAAAACACCCGGAGCTTTTGGGGCGAGGATTAGGGAAGGGGAGCTCGTGGAGGGCTCGTTTTGGGGTTGAATCTCCCGGGAATGGCGCAGAGGAGCAGGGAAGGAGCCGGGAAGGAGCCGGGAAGGAGCCGGGAAGGAGCAGGGAAAAGGGCCTGGAAAAGGGCCTGGAAAAGGGCCGGGAAGGAGCCGGGAAGGAGCAGGGAAGGGACCAGGAAGGGGTTGGGAAAAGGGCCGGGAAAAGGGCCGGGAAAAGGGCCGGGAAGGAGCAGGGAAAAGGGCCGGGAAAAGGGCCAGGAAGGGGCCGGGAAAAGGGCCGGGAAGGAGCCGGGAAGGGGCCGGGAAGGGGCCGGGATCCCCGCACCTGGAAGGAGTCGATGACGGCCACGATCATGTTGAGCAGCTCCCCGCTCCGCAGGGTCTCGTCCGGGAACTGGGAATGCAAAAAATCCCAGCAGCTTCAGGGGAGGCATCCCAGAAATTCCGATCCCCACGGAGAAACCCCGATCCCCATGGAAAAAACCCCGATCCCTATGGAAAAACTGCAATCCCCATGGAAAAGCTGGCGAGGGCCGGCGGATCCGACAGCGGGGGGCAGCCGTCAGCCGGCCCGGAGCCCTGGAATTCCCTGTTTTCCCTCTCCTCCTCCTCCTCCTCCTGGCTCTGCTCCCTGCTCCAGGGCCTCGCACGGAAACACAAAATCAATCACGGCAGGAGCCAAGGGCCGGGAACGGGAATGGGAATGGGAACGGGAACAGCGGCTCCGAGGGAGCGGGATGTGCCCTGGGATGGATCCCGGGATTGGGGGAACAGCCTGACCCTGCCCTGGGATGGATCCCAGGATTTAGGGAACAGCCTGACCCTGCCCTGGGATGGATCCCGGGATTTGGGGGAACAGCCTGACCCTGCTCTGGGATGGATCCCGGGATTTGGGGAACAGCCTGACCCTGCTCTGGGATGGATCCCAGGATTTGGGGAACAGCCTGACCCCGCCCTGGGATGGATCCCGGGATTTGGGGAACAGCCTGACCCTGCTCTGGGATGGATCCCAGGATTTGGGGAACAGCCTGACCCCGCTCTGGGATGGATCCCGGGATTTGGGGTCACTGTGGGAACAGCCTGACCCTGCCCTGGGATGGATCCCGGGATTTGGGGTCACTGTGGGAACAGCCTGACCCTGCTCTGGGATGGATCCCGGGATTTGGGGTCACTGTGGGAACAGCCTGACCCCGCCCTGGGATTAATCCCGGGATTTGGGGAACAGCCTGACCCTGCCCTGGGATGGATCCTGGGATTTGGGGTCACTGTGGGAACAGCCTGACCCTGCTCTGGGCACACCCGGGCAGGTGCAGGGCACACCTCAGTGTGGATGAACCCCAGGCACACCTGGGCACACCCGGGCACACCCGGGCAGGTGCAGGGCTCACCTCGGTGTAGATGGAGGGCGTGAGGAAGCAGAGCAGGCGCACGTCGTCCTCCTGGCACGCCTTCATGTCCATCATCAGGCAGGTGTGCAGCTCCCCCAGCTGCGTGGCCTGGGCGAACGACTCGTACAGCCCCATCCTGCCCAGCGCCGCCTTGCTGGGGACACAGCGCACACCTGGCACACCTGGCACACCTGGGGCACACCTGGCACACCTGGGGCACCTGGCGCACCTGGGGCACACCTGGGGCACACCTGGGGCACACCTGGCACACCTGGGGCACCTGAGCCGAATGACTCGTACAGCCCCATCCTGCCCAGCGCCGCCTTGCTGGGGACACAGCGCACACCTGGGGCACCTGGCGCACCTGGGGCACACCTGGGGCACACCTGGGGCATGCCTGGGGCACACACTGGGGCACACCTGGGGCACCTGGCACACCTAGCGAGCGCTGTACAGCCCATCCTGCCAAGCCCGCCTTGCTGGGACACAGCAGCACACCCTGGCACACCTGGGGCACCTGGGGCATGCCTGGGCATGCCTGGGGAGCACCTGGGGCACCTAGCACACCTAGGGCACACCTGGGGCACCTGGCACACCTGGCACACCTGGGGCACCTGGGGCACACCTGGCACCTGGGAGGCACACACCTGGGGCACCTGGCACACCTGGGGCACACCTGGGGCACCTGGGGCACACCTGGCACACCTGGGGCACACCTGGGGCACACCTGGGGCACCTGGGGCACACCTGGGGCACACCTGGGGCACCTGGGGCACCTGGGGCACACCTGGGGCACACCTGGGGCACACCTGGGGCACACCTGGCACACCTGGGGCACACCTGGGGCACCTGGGGCACCTGGGGCACACCTGGGGCACACCTGGGGCACACCTGGCGCACGCCTGGGGCACCTGGGGCACGCCTGGGGCCTGGCACACCTGAGCCAGGGCACCACCAGGGACAGGGACAGGCAGAGGAGGGGCCCAGGTGAGAGGATGGGGCCAAGGTGAGGGTGGGATTCAGGTGAGAAGAAGGTGCCCAGGTGAGATGGAGGTGGCAGGTAAGAGGGAGGTGCCCAGCTGAGTGGGAGCAGTCACAGGTGAGCGGGAGCAGCCCCAGGTGAGATGGGGGTGCCCAGGTGAGCAGGAAGGGCCCAGGTGAGATGGAGGCGCCCAGGTGAGTGGGAAGGGCCCAGGTGAGCGGGAGGTTCCCAGGTGAGCAGGAGCAGCCCCAGGTGAGCGGGAGGTTCCCAGGTGAGCAGGAGGTTCCCAGGTGAGCGGGAGCAGTCCCAGGTGAGATGGGGGTGCCCAGGTGGGTGGGAGCAGCCCCAGGTGGGTGAGCAGGAAGGGCCCAGGTGAGCGGGAACAGCCCCAGGTGAGCAGGAGGCTCCCAGGTGAGTGGGAGCAGTCCCAGGTGAGCAGGAAGGGCCCAGGTGGGCAGGAAGGGCCCAGGTGAGCAGGAGGTTCCCAGGTGAGCAGGAGGTTCCCAGGTGAGCAGGAAGGGCCCAGGTGAGCGGGAGCAGCCCCAGGTGAGCAGGAAGGGCCCAGGTGAGCAGGAAGGGCCCAGGTGAGCGGGAGCAGTCCCAGGTGAGCGGGAGCAGCCCCAGGTGAGCGGGAGCAGCCCCAGGTGGGCGAGCAGGAAGGGCCCAGGTGAGCGGGAGCAGCCCCAGGTGAGCAGGAAGGGCCCAGCGGCTCACCTGGCCCTCAGGTAGTAGAGCAGGTGGTATCCGATCTTGGGCTGCTTCTGGTAGAGCTCGGAGAGCAGGTCCAGGAGCAGGGAGAAGCCGCTGTTGTCCTCCTGCATCTGGCACAGGTTCCTTGGGAAGAGCGGGAACGTCACCCGGAAAACCGGGATGGGCCTCCCGGAATCCCAAAAAAACCCCCGGCTTCCCACTACAAACACCACAGAGGGAAGGGGGAAGCTCCTCGGATTTTTGGGATCAGCGCTGGGATGGAGCAGGGAGGCGCAGAATTCCCGGGAATTCGGGAAGGGACGTACCGAAATATCAGGTAAAGGGGCTTCCCCACGGACTCCTCCAGGGACCTGCGGGACAGACGGACACTCTGAGCTCCGGGAATTCCCAGGAATGGATCGGGAACAGCCCTGGATCCCTCTGGCTGCCCAGCACTCCAGGAATTCCCAGGAATGGCTCAGAAAAATCCCTGGATCCTGCAGCAGCTCCCACTCCCAGCCCCTGGAGAAGGAGCTGCTCCGGGTGAGCGCAGCCGAGGAATTCCCCACGGAAGGCACTTCCAGAACCGGGAATTTTTCCCAGGGAAAATCCCAAATCCCATCCCAGATTCCCAGCCCTTACTCCTCGGTGATTTCCTCCGGCAGAACCTCCCCACGGAAGTGAGCCTTGAACAGCTCCTGCAGGCACGAGGCGAGCACCGAGAGCTGCTCCGAGTCAAAATCCTCCTGGAAAAGGCGCGGGAAGGGGGAGCTGAGACCCTGCCCGGCACGGGAACGGAGCCCAGGCTGCTCCGGGGATTTCCCAGCACCAGGGATCCCAAATCTCCCTGCCAGGGATCCCAAATCACAGCCAGGGATCCCAAATCTCCCTGCCGGGATCCCAAATCACAGCCAGGGATCCCAAATCTCCCTGCCAGGGATCCCAAATCACAGCCAGGGATCCCAAATCGCTGCCAGGGATCCCAAAGCACAGCCAGGGATCCCAAATCACAGCCAGGGATCCCAAAGCACAGCCAGGGATCCCAAATCTCCCTGCCAGGGATCCCAAATCACAGCCAGGGATCCCAAAGCAGGGATCCCAAAGCACAGCCAGGGATCCCAAATCACAGCCAGGGATCCCAAAGCACAGCCAGGGATCCCAAATCTCCCTGCCAGGGATCCCAAATCTCCCTGCCAGGGATCCCAAAGCACAGCCAGGGATCCCAAATCACTGCCAGGGATCCCAAATCGCTGCCAGGGATCCCAAATCACTGCCAGGGATCCCAAATCTCCCTGCCGGGATCCCAAATCACAGCCAGGGATCCCAAATCTCCCTGCCAGGGATCCCAAATCACAGCCAGGGATCCCAAATCGCTGCCAGGGATCCCAAATCACAGCCAGGGATCCCAGGATCTTGAAAACAATCCCAGATCTCTGTCACCAATCCCAGATCATTCCCAGCAATCCCAGATCACTCCCAGCAGCTGCTGGGAACATTCGGGCCCTGGGAACAGGGACATGGAGCACGGATGGATCCAGAGACGGAGCTGCCCAGGTTCCAAAATGGACCCCAAATGGATCCAGGTGTCCCCAAGCTCCGTGGCCCCGTCCCAGGGGCAGAGGTGACCCCAGATCCCACCTGGGATGGATCCCAGATCCCACCCAGGATGGATCCCAGACCCTGCACAGGGTGGATCCCAAATCCCACCCAGGATGGATCCCAGATCCCACCCAGGATTGATCCCAAATCATTCCAGGATGGATCCCAGATCCCACCCAGGATTGAACCCAAATCATTCCAGGATGGATCCCAGATCCCGCCCAGGATTGATCCCAAATCATTCCAGGATGGATCCCAAATCCCGCCCACTCCCGGCTCCGTTACCTCCAGGACCTGATCCACGATTTCCTGCATGACCTCGCACTGCGCCTCCGTGTCACTGCAGCACAACAGGGACAGGGAATCCCAGTTACTGGGAGCACTGGGAGAGCTGGGATGGGGAACTGGGGCCGCTCGGGATGGGGCCAGGGCCGGGTTTGGGGGAGGATCCGTGCGGATCCCGGAGCCACCCGGAGCGGGATGAATTCCATGATTAAAAGCAGAAATTCCATGGAATCACTCAAGGCCTGCAGGGCAGGAGCTCCGTGCAGCCTCCCCTGGATGGAGGGAATTCCACCGGGAATCGGGGCTGGAGGTGAGGCCGGAGAGATCCCAGATTCCTCAATCCCAGAGATCCCAGACTCCTCCTCAATCCCAGAGATCCCAGATCCCTCCTCAATCCCAGAGGTTCCTGTTCCCTCCTCAATCCCAAATATCCCTCATCCCTCCTCAATCCCACACCAGAGCAGGAAACTCGGAGCTTTTTCCCTCCCTGTCCCCTCTCCTGCAGCTCCCAGGAATTCCCGCTCCAAGGCTCTCCACCAGCTCCTTCCCAAACCCTTTTCCTGCAGGAATTCCCTCTCCATGGGGCTGAAGGAGCTCTGGGATCCCTGGAGAGATCCATGGGATCGGGATTGGGATCGGGATGGCCCCACCTGCCCTTCTGCAGCTGCAGCACTTTGTCCTTCAGGGATTCATCCAGCTGCTCCAGGAAGGGGGTGATGTCCACGGGCTCCTCCACGATGGATTCCTTGATCGGGTGGAACCTGAACTCCCTCTTCTTCCCTGGAACCCGGCAAGGCCCGGAAAAACCGGGAATTATCCTCCCTGTCCTGGATCTTCCCCCTCGGAGCCGCGTCCGGGGCCCCGGGATAGAGGCGGGAAGGGACCCAAACTTTGGGAATGTCTGGGTGACCCTCCAACATTCCCAAGGTGCCTCCAAGGAGGCACAATTTGGGATTGGGATTCTGGAGCTCCCACGTCACCTCCTCTGCCCCATCCCGGGCCTGGGGCCGCTTCCCAGTGCTGGGAAAACCCCCTGGCACATCGGGAATGCCACAGGGAATTCGCAGCGAGCTCCAGAGGGGATTTGGGGGAGAACAATCAGGATTTAAGGCTGGAAAAGTGCTCTGGGAATGGCCAGGAAAGGCAAAGAACCCTTAGGACACGGATCCAGAACCACTGGGATTTGGGAATCTGCTCCTCCACACCTTCCCTGCAGGAGGAAACCCGGGATCTCCCAGCGGGATCAGCTCCCGGACAAGGGGCGTTGAGGGAGTTGTGTTGACAGCCAAGGTGGTGGGAATTCCGTGTCCGTGGGGAATTCCCGGAATTCCGGGAGCTCCCTCACCTTTGCTGCTCAGCTCCTCCTCATCGTCGCTGAAGGCGGCCTCGGCGTTGTCATAGCAACCGTCATCCTTCTCCAGGTGATTCTCCATCTCCATGGGAACCGGCTCCTCGATTTTCACTGCCGGCACCACGGGGCCGGGTGAGGCCTCTCCCGAAAAACCAGCGCCGGGAAGGGATCCCGGGAAAGCCCCGCGGAGCAACAATTCCCAGAATCCCGGCATTCCCAGCCCTGCTCTCCCTGCAGCCTCGTCCGGAGGAATTCCATGGGAAAGTCGCTGGGAGGATCTGCCAGGATCCCTCCCCGTTCCCTACCTTCGATGGGGGGCGAGGGGGAGCTGCAGAATTCCGGGAATTTCTCCCTCAGCATGGCCCGGAGCTCCTTGTCCAGCTTGGGGTTGTCGAAGAGCGGGGCCAGGTGCCTGCGTGGGATGGGACAGGGATCAGGCCTCATCCCGCTGGGAATGCCGGGGGCTCCTCCCTGAGCCCCCGGAACACGGGAATGGGAGAAGGGGCTGGAATTCCCAGGAAAATCCTGATTCCCTCACTCCCCATCCCTCTTCCCTCAGGGAACAGCTCCAGGACAGCTCCCAAGATACAACCCCGGCTTCTCCCAAGATTCCATGGATAACACCACAGCCTGGGAGCTCCGGGAGAGGCCCAGGGGAGGGGAGGCAGCCGTGTCCATGTTGGAAAATCAGGAAAATGTGGGAAAAGCCGGAGCTCTTACGCCAGGACTCGCTTCTCCACGATGTGGGTGAGGGAGTTGAACACGCCCTGCCGGACGTGGGCTTCCAGAGGGGGGTAGAAATTGGGAATGATCTGGAAGAGATCAGGGATGGAGAGCAGGGTTAGGGCATCTGGAAGCGGGAGAGAATCCTGGCAGGAAATTCCCGGCTCCGGGGCCGCGGGAGAAGGGCCCTGAACTCTCGGCTCTGCCCTCCTGCAGAGAGGGCTGGGATTCCTCCCTGGAGCCCCGGACATCCCGGGAACCTTCCCCCAGTTCTGCTGCCAGGAGCAGCTGGGATGGGATGGGAGGGAGGGGATGGGATGGGATGGGATGGGATGGGATGGGATGGGATCAATGGGATGGGATGGGATGGGATGGGATGGGATGGGATGGGATGGGATGGGATCAGTGGGATTGGATGGGATCAATGGGATTGGATGGGATCAATGGGATGGGATGGGATCAATGGGATGGGATGGGATGGGATGGGATGGGATGGGATGGGATGGGATGGGATGGGATGGGATGGGATGGGATGGATGCAGCTCCGGGCCCTTCCCAGAACCACCCCCAGCCCTCCCTGGGTCTCAATTCCTGGATCCAGCAGCTCCTGGCGCTGCCTCCCTGCCCTGGGATGGGACACGGAGCCTCTGGATCATTCCCTGCCTCCGTGACACTCCGAGCCAGGAATTCCATGAGAACTCCAGGAACAATCCAGAAGCCTTTTCTCCTCCACCATCCTGGCGGGGTTTGCTGGCAGCGCTGCCTCCCCACCAGATGCCAGATGGATCCAAAGCTCCAGGAAATCCCTGGATTCATCCCACCAAGGGCTGGGAATAACCTGGGCAACAGGGGGAAAACCCCTCCTGGATTTGGGATGCGGAGGATCCACCTGGGATCCAGAGTGAGGCACTGGGGGGGAATCCCAGGAGCAGCCCCGAGGTCGCTCTCCCAGCTTTCCCACCCCCGGGAATTCCCAGGAAAAGGAGGGGCGCTCACCCGGCACATGAAGTCCAGCAGCGTGGCCGTGATGGCCGGGTGCGGCTTCATGGAATGGTGCATGACCAGGATGGCAGGCTCTGGGACAGGGAATGGGATGAGACCCCGGATCCCCGCTCCTGGGGCTGCCGAGGGGCTGGGAGAGGCCGGAGCCGTGGGATCCAGGGGGTGGGATCCAGGGGAGGGGGGGCAGCCAGGCCCGTGGGTCACAGTGACCCCAAATCATCCCCATGGATCCCATCCCGAGGCAGATCCCATGGATCCCATCCCGAGGCAGATCCCATGGATCCCATCCCAAGGAACACCCCATAGATCCCATGCCCAGGAGCATCCCATGGATCCTGTCCATAGGCAGATCCCCATGGATCCCATCCCCAGGAACACCCCACAGATCCCATCCCGAGGCAGATCCCGCGGATCCCATCCCGAGGCAGATCCCCATGGATCCCATCCCGAGACAGATCCCACAGATCCCATCCTGAGGCAGATCCCCACGGATCCCATCCCCAGGAACACCCCATGGATCCCATCCCGAGGCAGATCCCGCAGATCCCATCCCGAGGCAGATCCCGCGGATCCCATCCCGAGGCAGATCCCGCGGATCCCATCCCGAGGCAGATCCCACAGATCCCATCCCGAGGCAGATCCCGCGGATCCCATCCCGAGGCAGATCCCGCGGATCCCATCCCCAGGAATACCCCCATGGATCCCATCCCGAGGCAGATCCCGCAGATCCCGCGGATCCCATCCCGAGGAACACCCCACAGATCCCATCCCAAGGCAGATCCCGCGGATCCCATCCCGAGGCAGATCCCGCAGATCCCGCGGATCCCATCCCCTGGAATGTCCCACACACCGATGTTCATGATGCTGTCCTTCTCGGGGTTGAAGAAGAGCCAGTCGTAGAACAGCGCCAGCTTGGCGTTGGAAGCAGCGACGTTGGACTGGGGGAGGCAACGAATTCCCAGATCATTCCATGAGGATGACTCCGAGATCCCTCCAAGACCCCTCCAGGATTCCCTCAAGACATCTCCAAGACCCCTCCAGGACTGAATACAACACTGAGATCCTTCCAAAACCCCTCTGAGATTCCTGCAAAATTCCTTTTGTGCTGATCTTCCCAGTGCCAGGAATCAGCTGCTCCCAGCCCATCCCGTGCCCCGTTTTTGGGACGTTCCCATTCCCAGGCCCCATTTTTGGGGTATCCCATTCCCAGCCCATCCCGTGCCCCATTCCCATCCCCGCTGACCGTGCAGGTGGTGAGCAGCCAGCCGATGATGGCCCGAGTCCCCAGGTGTGTCTGGGACCCATTCCCACGTCCCATTTTTGGGCTATCCCATTCCCGGGTCCCATTTTTGGGGTATCCCATTCCCATGCCCCGTTTTTGGGGTATCCCATTCCCGTGCCCGCTGACCGTGCAGGTGGTGAGCAGCCAGCCGATGATGGCCCATGTCCCGTTTTTGGGGTATCCCATTCCCATGTCCCATTTTTGGGATGTTCCCATTCCCAGTGGATCCCATGTCCCATTTTTGGGATGTTCCCATTCCCAGTGGATCCCATTCCCCATTCCCATCCCCGCTGACCGTGCAGGTGGTGAGCAGCCAGCCGATGATGGCCTGTGTCCCGTTTTTGGGGTATCCCATTCCCAGCCCATCCCGTGCCCTGTTTTTGGGATGTTCCCATTCCCCGTTCCCGTGCCCGCTGACCGTGCAGGTGGTGAGCAGCCAGCCGATGATGGCCCGTGTCCCATGTTTGGGGTATCCCATTCCCAGCCCATCCCGTGCCCTGTTTTTGGGATGTTCCCATTCCCCGGTCCCGTGCCCGCTGACCGTGCAGGTGGTGAGCAGCCAGCCGATGATGGCCCAGCGCGGCAGGATGTCGGAGCTCAGCACCTCGTTGGACGGATGCACCACGCCGCAGATGTAGCGGATCAGGTCGCAGCGCAGCGATTGGCTGTCGGGGGTGGACAGGTACTGCCGCTGGAACCAATCCTGGTAGCGCTTCTGCTGCCCAAAACGCACCTGGGACACG
>JAVTVJ010003659.1:0-11756 GCA_034509425.1 Eopsaltria australis
CAGGGCAGCTGGGAACGGGGAGAAACGGGGAAAAATGGGGAGAAATGGGGTCAGGGAACCCAAAAATGACCCTAAAACCCCCAAATCCTGATTCAGGAACCCCAAAAACCCCCAGGAACGGAACCAGGAGCCCCAAAAACCCCAGAAACTGCCCCAGAACCCGCGGCCCAGGGAGGGGAGGAGGGCACAGCACTCCCAGGGCAGCTGGGAACGGGGAGAAACGGGGAAAAATGGGGAGAAATGGGGTCAGGGAACCCAAAAATGACCCTAAAACCCCCAAATCCTGATTCAGGAACCCCAAAAACCCCCAGGAACGGAACCAGGAGCCCCAAAAACCCCAGAAACTGCCCCAGAACCCGCGGCCCAGGGAGGGGAGGAGGGCACAGCACTCCCAGGGCAGCTGGGAACGGGGAGAAACGGGGAAAAATGGGGAGAAATGGGGTCAGGGAACCCAAAAATGACCCTAAAACCCCCAAATCCTGATTCAGGAACCCCAAAAACCCCCAGGAACGGAACCAGGAGCCCCAAAAACCCCAGAAACTGCCCCAGAACCCGCGGCCCAGGGAGGGGAGGAGGGCACAGCACTCCCAGGGCAGCTGGGAACGGGGAGAAACGGGGAAAAATGGGGAGAAATGGGGTCAGGGAACCCAAAAATGACCCTAAAACCCCCAAATCCTGATTCAGGAACCCCAAAAACCCCCAGGAACGGAACCAGGAGCCCCAAAAACCCCAGAAACTGCCCCAGAACCCGCGGCCCAGGGAGGGGAGGAGGGCACAGCACTCCCAGGGCAGCTGGGAACGGGGAGAAACGGGGAAAAATGGGGTCAGGGAGCCCGAAAATGAGTCTGGGACCCCAAAAAATGGGTTTGGGACCCCTGGAAACCCCCAGGAACGGAACCAGGAGCCCCAAAATCCCCGAAACTCGCAGCCCAGCGAGGGGAGGAGAGCGTAGCACTCACAGGCCAGCTGAAAACGGGGAGAAACGGGGAGAAATGGGGAAAAATGGGGTCAGAGAGCCCGAAAATGGGTCTGGGACCCCCAAATTCTGATTCAGGAACCCCAAAAACCCCCAGGAACGGAACCAGAAGCCCCAAGAACCCCAGAACCCGCGGCCCAGCGAGGGCAGGAGAGCGTAGCACTCACAGGCCAGCTGAAAACGGGGAGAAATGGGGTCAGGGAGCCCGAAAATGGGTCTGGGACCCCCAAAAATGGGTCTGGGACCCCTGAAAACCCCCAGGAATGGAACCAGGAGCCCCAAAAACCCCAAAACCCAGAACCCAGGGAGGGGAGGAGGGCACAGCACTCACAGGGCAGCTAAAAACGGGGAGAAACGGGGAAAAATGGGGAGAAATGGGGTCAGGGAGCCCAAAAATGGGTCTGGGACCCCCAAATCCTGATTCAGGAACCCCAAAAACCCCCAGGAACGGAACCAGGAGCCCCAAAATCCCCAAAACTGCCCCGAAATCCCCAGAAACTGCCCCAAAATCCACGGCCCAGCGAGGGCAGGAGAGGGCAGCACTCACAGGGCAGCTGGGAACGGGGAGAAACGGGGAAAAATGGGGAGAAATGGGATCAGGGAGCCCGAAAATGGGTCTGGGACCCCCAAATCCTGATTCAGGAACCCCAAAAACCCCCAGGAACGGAACCAGGAGCCCCAAAAACCCCAGAAACTGCCCCAAAATCCACGGCCCAGGGAGGGGAGGAGAGGGCAGCACTCACAGGGCAGCCAAAAATGGGGAGAAACGGGGAAAAATGGGGAGAAATGGGGTCAGGGAGCCCGAAAATGGGTCTGGGACCCCAAAAAATGGGTTTGGGACCCCTGAAAACACCCAGGAATGGAAGCAGGAGCCCCCAAAACCCCCAGAACTGCCCCAAAATCCATGGCCCAGGGAGGGCAGGAGCGCGTAGCACTCACAGGGCAGCTGGGAACGGGGAGAAACGGGGTCAGGGAGCCTGAAAATGGGGCTGGGACCCCCAAATTCTGATTCAGGAACCCCAAAAACCCCCAGGAACGGAACCAGGAGCCCCAAAATCCCCAGAACTGCCCCAAAATCCCAAAAAAAATCCCAAATCCCCCCCAAATTTCCCCCAAAATCCCCCCCAAATTTCTCCCAAAAAATCCCAAAACCCCCCCAAAATCCCAAATCCCCCCAAATCCCCCCCAAATCCCCCAATTTTGGGGTCCCCACCTGCTGCAGCCGCGGGTTCTCGCTGTCGATGCGCGCCAGGAAATGCGCCGCCAGCTTCCCCTGGGGGAGGGGATTTGGGGAGGTTTCGGGGGGTCCCGGGGTGGAGACCCCTCCCCAAATCCCCCCCGGGTCGGGGAAGGGGCTCAGCGATCCCAAAGGAATTTTTGGGAATTTTTTTTGGGAATTTTTCTCACCCTCATGGAGCCGCAGGCGCCGGGGAAGAAGCGGAGGCAGGAGTGGATCCCCTCCAGGGTGGAGAGCTCGCACTGGGGGGGGGATTGGGGGGGTCAGGACCCCTCCCCAAATTCATGGAGACCCCTCCCCAAATTGGGGGGACCCCCAGACCCCTCCCCGAATTCCAGGAGTTCCCAAATTCCCAAAAATCCCGGAATTTTTACCCCAAATTGACCCCAAATTCACCCCAGATTCCCTCCAGGGTGGAGAGCTCGCACTGGGGGGGGTTGGGGGGGTCAGGACCCCTCCCCAAATTCGGGGAGACCCCTCCCCAAATTGGGGGGACCCCCAGACCCCGCCCCGAATTCCAGGAGTTCCCAAATTCCCAAAAATCCCGGAATTTTTACCCCAAATTGACCCCAAATTCACCCCAGATTCCCTCCAGGGTGGAGAGCTCGCACTGGGGGGGGTTGGGGGGGTCAGGACCCCTCCCCAAATTCGGGGAGACCCCTCCCCAAATTGGGGGGACCCCCAGACCCCGCCCCGAATTCCAGGAGTTCCCAAATTCCCAAAAATCCCGGAATTTTTACCCCAAATTGACCCCAAATTCACCCCAGATTCCCTCCAGGGTGGAGAGCTCGCACTGGGGGGGGTTGGGGGGGTCAGGACCCCTCCCCAAATTCGGGGAGACCCCTCCCCAAATTGGGGGGACCCCCAGACCCCGCCCCGAATTCCAGGAGTTCCCAAATTCCCAAAAATCCCGGAATTTTTACCCCAAATTGACCCCAAATTCACCCCAGATCCCATCCAGGGGGGAGATTTTGAATGGGGGGGGATTTGGGGTTGGAGACCCCTCCCCAAATTCATGGAGACCCCTCCCCAAATTCATGGAGACCCCTCCCCAAATTGGGGGGACCCCCCAGACCCCTCCCCGAATTCCCAGAGTTCCCAAATTCCCAAAAATCCCGGAATTTTTACCCCAAAATTGACCCCAAATTAACCCAAATTCCATCCAGGGTGGGGATTTTGAATGGGGGGGGGGCATTTGGGGTTGGAGACCCCTCCCCAAATTCATGGGGACCCCTCCCCAAATTCATGGGGACCCCTCCCCAAATTGGGGGGACCCCCAGACCCCTCCCCGAATTCCCGGAATTCCAAAATTCCCAAAAATCCCGGAATTTTTACCCTAAAATTGAACCAAATCCCACCCAGGGTGGGGATTTTGCACTCCCCAAATTTGGAGGACCCCTCCCCAAATTCATGGGTACCCCTCCCCAAATTATTCAGGACCCCCAGACCCCTCCCCGAATTCCAGGAGTTCCCAAATTCCCAAAAATCCCGGAATTTCCACCCAAAATTTCCCCATTTTAACCCTTTCCGTTCCCATTTTAACCCCAATTATTCCCATTTTTTTCCTGTTTTTCCAAATTTTTCCCAGTTTCACCCCAAAAACTCCCCCCAAACCCCCCCAAACCCGGGCCCCCCGAAGCCCCCAGACCCATTTGGAGCCCCCAGCCCCATTTCAATCCCTTTTAACCCTTTCTACTCCCACTTTAACCCCAATTATTCCCATTTTCACCCCATTTTCTCCCATTTTACCCCCATTTTTTCCCCAAACCCCCCCAAATCTGGACCCCCCGAAGCCCCCAGACCCATTTGGAGCCCCCAGACCCATTTTAACTCCCCCAGACCCATTTCAATTCCCTTTTAACCCTTTCTACTCCCACTTTAACCCAAACTATTCCCATTTTCACCCCATTTTTCCCATTTTATTCCCATTTTACCCCAATTTTTTCCCCCAAACCCCCCCAAACCCAAACCCCCAGACCCATCTGCAGCCCCCCCGAAGCCCCCAGACCCATTTTAACTCCCCCAGACCCATTTGGAGCCCCCAGACCCATTTCAAATCCCTTTTAACCCTTTCTACTCCCACTTTAACGCCAATTATTCCTATTTTATTCCCATTTTTCCCCAATTTTTCCCAATTCCACCCCAAAACTCCCCCAGACCCCCTAAACCCGGCCCCGAAGCCCCAGACACATTTGTTCCCCCAGACCCATTTTTAACCCCATCTTAACCCTTTCTATTCCCATCTAACCTCGAATTTTTCCCATTTTATTCTATTTTTCCCAATTTTTCCTAATTTCACCCCAAAACTCCCCCAAACCCCACCCCCAGCCCCCTTGGAGCCCCCTGAAGCCCTTCAGCCCTATTTTCACCTCGGGCCTGAGGGCTACAGGAGGATCCCTGATGTATTATGCTGAAGGTCCCGCTGCCAGCCTCGCAGCTGGGTCAGAACCAGCAGCTCCCCAAGAGCACCGCCGACACTCCTAGGACACAGGGCAGGGGGGTCCTGCGACTGGGGGACCCCAAAGTGTGACAGGACCCCTCCCCAAATTACAGAGACCCCCCCCAAAATTGTCCCGATTGAAATAGGCCAAAAAAAACCCAAAAAATCCCATTAAAATGGGGTGAAATTGGTCAAAAATGGGGTTTGGGACCCCCAGGGACACCATGGGGGGGGGGGGGTCCTGCGACTGGGGGACCCCAAAATCCATCAGGACCCCTCCCCAAATTACAGAGACCCCCCCCAGAATTGTCCCGATTGAAATAACCCAAAAAAACCCCAAAAAATCCCAAAAAAATAGCCTAAAATCCCTTAAAATTGGGATTAAATGGGGTTTGGGACCCCCAGGGACACCGTGGCAGGGGGGTCCTGCGACTGGGGGACCCCAAAATCCATCAGGACCCCTCCCCAAATTCATGGGAACCCCCCCAGAATTGTCCCGATTGAAATAGGCCAAAAAAACCCCAAAAAATCCCATTAAAACGGGGTGAAATTGGTCAAAAAAGGGGTGTGGGACCCCCCAAAATCCCCCCAGGGACACCGTGGGAGGGGGGTCCTGGGACTGGGGGACCCCAAAATCCATCAGGACCCCTCCCCAAATTAGAGAGACCACCCCCAGAATTGTCCCGATTGAAATAACCCAAAAAAACCCAAAAAATCCCCAAATATTTGAGTGAAATTGGTCAAAAATGGGGTGTGGGACCCCCCCAGGTGTCCCCAGGTGTATCCCAGGTGTCCCAGGTGTGTCCCCAGCTGTCCCCAGGTGTCCCAGGTGTCCCAGGTGTATCCCAGGTGTCCCCAGGTGTCCCCAGGTGTCCCAGCTGTCCCCAGGTGTCCCCAGGTGTCCCAGCTGTCCCCAGGTGTCCCCAGCTGCCCCCAGTTGTCCCCAGGTGTCCCCAGCTGTCCCCCAGGTGTCCCCAGGTGTGTCCCAGCTGTCCCCAGGTGTGTCCCAGGTGTGTCCAGGTGTGTCCCAGGTGTGTCCCAGGTGTCCCCAGGTGTGTCCCAGGTGTGTCCCTTACCCAGGTACGCGTCCCTCATGTCCCCAGGTGTCCCCAGGTGTGTCCCAGGTGTCCCCAGGTGTGTCCCAGGTGTCCCCAGGTGTCCCCAGCTGTCCCAGGTGTGTCCCAGCTGTCCCCAGGTGTGTCCCAGGTGTTTCCCAGGTGTGTCCCAGGTGTGTCCCAGGTGTCCCCAGGTGTCCCCAGGTGTCCCAGGTGTGTCCCCAGGTGTCCCCAGGTGTGTCCCCAGACCCCCCAGGTGTGTCTCACCTGCAGCAGGTGCTGCAGCAGCCGCAGCCAGCCCAGGCAGTGCTGCTGGAAGGCCTCGGTGGGGCTCTCGCTGACCAGCAGGGACAGCAGGCACAGCCCCTCGAACCTGCCACGCCATTGGCTGAGCCGGGACACGCCCCCGGCCCCGCCCCGCGCCCTCATTGGCCGCTCGGGGCTTTAAACCCCGCCCCTTTCCCTTATATGGGCATTGGGCAGCAGGGCGTGGCCCAAACACGGAGTGTGATTGGCTGAGATGAAGCCACGCCCACCCCAGCCCCGATTGGCTGCTCAGGCCTTTAAGCCCCACCCCTTTCCCTTATAAGGGCATTGGGCAGCAGGGCGCGGCTCTCAGGTGGAGTCTGATTGGCTGAGGTGAAGCCACGCCCCCTCAGGCAACACCGGCCACACCCACAGCCTTGATTGGCTGCTGGGGTGCCAAGCCCCGCCCACTTTTCCTTATATGGGCATCTAACGGCTCACGTGCAGCGCCTGATTGGCTGGGATGAAGCCACGCCCACCCCACCCCCAGCAGCCAATCAGGGATGAGCCCCGCCCATGCTAATTAACTATACAACAAAAATCAGGTCCTGATTGGCTGCGCAAAGCCCCACCCGCAACGATTCAGCCAATCGGCGAGTGGGCAGCTGAAGAAGCCCCGCCCCTATAGCCAAAACCCCCCCTGATTGGCTCCTCCCCAGCCAATAGAAACCACAGAACGATTCTGATTGGCTGCCGACCCAGCCACACCCTCCCCCGCACTGAGCTCCCATTGGTCAGCGCTCAGCCCCGCCCACCCCAGCGCGGCGGCCAATGAGGGGGCGGCGCGGGCGAATCCCCGCGCTGTGATTGGGCGGCGGGGCTGTCAATCACTCACCGGGTCTTCATGGAGCTGAGGCGGGCGCTGGTGACGCCCAGGAGGCCCCCGAGAGCGGCCTGGGGACGGACAGCGGCCACTCAGCGGCCAGCGGCCACTCAGGGGTCACTCAGGGTCACTCAGCGGTCACTCAGGGGTCAGGGGTCACTCAGGGGTCAGGGGTCACTCAGGGGTCAGGGGTCACTCAGGGGCCACTCAGCGGTCAGGGGTCACTCAGCGGTCAGGGGTCACTCAGGGGCACTCAGGGGTCAGGGGTCACTCAGGGGTCACTCAGGGGTCAGGGGTCACTCAGGGGTCAGGGGTCACTCAGCGGTCAGGGGTCACTCAGGGGCACTCAGGGGTCAGGGGTCACTCAGGGGTCACTCAGGGGTCACTCAGGGTCACTCAGGGGTCACTCAGGGGGTGAGGGGGTGGATCCCAATTTTTTTGGGAAGATCCCAAATTTTTGGGGCAAATCCCGATTTTTTGGGGCAGATCCCGACCCCTGAGGGGCTCCTGATTTTGGGCGGGAATCCCTGAGGGGAAAAAGCCCTCCCTGAGGGGCAGATCCCGATTTTCTGGGGAGAATCCCGGTTTTTAGGGGGAATCCCAACCCCTGAGGGGGAATCACATTCCCTGAGGGGGTGGATCCTGATTTTTTTGGGAAGATCCCGAATTTTTGGGGCAGATCCCGATTTTTTGGGGACGATCCCGACCCCTGAAGAGCTCCCGATTTTTGGCGGGAATCCGTGAGGGGGAATCGCCTTCCCTGAGGGAGCAGATCCCGATTTTTGGGGATGATCCCGAATTTTTGGGGAGAATCCCGATTTTTTGAGGGGATCTCGACACCTGAGGGGCTCCTGATTTTGGGCGGGAATCCCTGAGGTGGAATCGCCCTCCCTGAGGGGCAGATCCCGATTTTCTGGGGACAATCCCGGTTTTTAGGGGACAATCCCAACCCCTGAGGGGGAATCACCTTCCCTGAGGGGGGATCCCGATTTTTTCAGGAGAATCCCGATTTTTGGGGAGAATCCCGTTTTTTGGGGGGGATCCCAATCCCTGAGGGGCTCCCGATTTTTGGCGGGAATCCCTGAGGGGGAATCGCCCTCCCTGAGGGGGGATCCCGATTTTTTTGGGAAGAATCCCAATTTTTTGGGGCAGATGCCGATTTTTTGAGGAGGATCCCGGTTTTTGGGATGATCCCGACCCCTGAAGAGCTCCCGATTTTGGACGGGAATCCCTGAGGGGGAATCACATTCCCTGAGGGGGGATCCCGATTCTTTTAGGGAGAATCTCGATTTTTTTGGGAGAATCCCAGTTTTTGGGGGGGATCCCAACCTCTGAGGGGCTCCCGATTTTGGGCGGGAATCCCTGAGGTGGAATCGCCCTCCCTGAGGGGCAGATCCCGATTTTCTGGGGACAATCCCGGTTTTTAGGGGGAATCCCAACCCCTGAGGGGAAATCGCCTTCCCTGAGGGGCGGATCCCGATTTTTTTGGGAGAATCCCAATTTTTTAGGGAGAATCCCGTTTTTTTGGGGAGAATCCCGATCCCTGAGGGGCTCCCGACTTTGGGCGGGAATTCCTGAGGGGGAATCGCCCTCCCTGCGGGGGGATCCCGATTTTTTGACGAGGATCCCGTTTTTTGGGGAGGACCCCGATCCCTGAGGGGAAATCGCATTCCCTGAGGGGGTGGATCCCAACTTTTTTGGGGCAAATCCCGATTTTCTGGGGGGATCCCGATCCCTGAGGGGCTCCCGATTTTGGGCGGGAATCCCTGAGGGGGACTCGCATTCCCTGAGGGAGCAGATCCCGATTTTCTGGGGACAATCCCGGTTTTTGGGGATGATCCCGACCCCTGAGGGGGAATCACCTTCCCTGAGGGGATGGATCCCAATTTTTTTGGGGCAGATCCTGAATTTTTGGGGCAAATCCTGATTTTTTGGGGCAGATCCCGACCCCTGAGGGGCTCCCGACTTTGGGCGGGAATCCCTGAGGGGGAAGGGCCCTCGCTGAGGGGGAATGGCCCTCGCTGAGGGCGCGCCGCCATTCCCGCAGGAGGCGCTGCCCTCCCGTCCCTCCCGGGCCGTACCTGCGTGCCGGCGCTGTCGCGGAGGCCCCGCACGAGCCCCGGGATCGCCCGGCGGTGCGGGGGCAGCGCCGAGAGCGCCGAGAGCGCCTCGAGCAGCGGCGCGGCCGGAGGGGCCCGCGGGGCCGCCACCGCCGCCATGGCTGCTCCTCCTCGGCGCGCAGTGATGACGTCACAGCGCGGGAAAAAACGGGGCGGGGCCTGCGTGAGGGGGAGGGGGCGTGGCTTTAAAAGCAGCTCCGTAAAAGGAAATAAAGGCGTGGCCTAATAAGGGATATCTGAATATGCAAATGAGGGGCGGGATTTTGAGGCGGTTCCGGGCGGTTTTGGGGCGAGTTTGGGGCGATTTCCGCGGTTTCGTGATGCTGAACCACCTTGGAGGACCTAAAACCAACGAGACTCCATAGAGCGGCCGCTGGAGGAAGCGGAGCCACCATCGAGTTCCGCCCAGAGCGCCCCCTGAACGGGCGCTTCCTGTCACGTGATTAACATCCCGCGCTCCCATTGGCGGAAAAACCGGAAGCAGCCTGAAAAAAACCCGCGGCCTCCTTCGCGCGCTTTCTGTCACGTGGTGCAAACCCGGCGCCGCTATTGGCGGAGCGGAGCGGAAGCGGGGCGGGGCAGAAGCGGAAGCGGAAGCGGCGCGGGCGGCATGGCGGGGTTCGGCGTGGCGAACGAGCGGCTGCGGGCGCTGGAGGAGCTGGAGCGCGAGATCGGCGCCTCCCTGCAGAGCGCGGGTGCGCGCGGGGTGCGCGCGGCCGCGGGGGAGGGGCGGGGCTCGCGGGGAGGGGGAGGGGCGCGGCGGGAGGGGGAGGGGCCGCGGGGTTTTTAAAGGCGAGGGGAGGCACTTCCGGGTTGGGGGTGGGCGGGGCTTGGGTGACGTGGTGACGTGGCGGGGCGCGATTGGCTGGTGCGGTGGGCGGGGCGTAAAGGGCGCGGGTTAAGGGGTGTGGCCGGAAGTGGGCGTGGTCAGCGCGCGGGTGACCCCGAAGTGACCAATGGGAGGGCGGGAAATGGGGGCGGAGGTCACGGGGAGGGGTCGGGGGTCACAGGTGAGCTCAGGTGTGTCCAGGTGTGTCCCAGGTGTCCCCAGGTGTGCCCAGGTGTGTCCCAGGTGTCCCCAGGTGTGCCCAGGTGTATTCAGGTGTCTCCAGGTGTATCTCAGGTGTATCCAGGTGTGTCCCAGGTGTATCCAGGTGTATCCAGGTGTATCTCAGGTGTCTGCAGGTGTGCTCAGGTGCACTCAGGTGTGACCCAGGTGTATCCAGGTGTGACCCAGGTGTATTCAGGTGTATCCCAGGTGTCCCCAGCTGTACCCAGGTGTCCCCAGGTGTGACCCAGGTGCACTCAGATGGGCCCAGGTGTGCCCATGTGTGGCCCAGGTGTGCTCAGGTGTATCCAGGTGTGCTCAGGTGTACTCAGGTGTAGCTCAGGTGTGTCCCAGGTGTGTTCCAGGTGTAGCTCAGGTGTATCTCAGGTGTGCCCAGGTGTGACCCAGGTGCGCTCAGGTGTGCCCAGGTGTGCCCAGGTGTATCTCAGGTGTGCCCAGGTGTATTCAGGTGTCCCCAGGTGTCCCAGGTGTCCCCAGGTGTATCCCAGGTGTGCCCGGGTGTCCCCAGGTGTATCCCAGGTGTATCTCAGGTGTATCCAGGTGTGTCCCAGGTGTGCCCAGGTGTATCCAGGTGTATCTCAGGTGTATCTCAGGTGTCCCCAGGTGTGCTCAGGTGCACTCAGGTGTGCCAAGGTGTGCCCCAGGTGCACTCAGGTGTGACCCAGGTGTGACCCAGGTGCGTTGCAGGTTCCGTGATCCTGGAGCTGTCCAAGGAGAAGCCCCAGGAGCGTCACCTGGATTGCCAGGGGGGGTTCAGGTGTGCTCAGGTGTATCCAGGTGTCCCCAGGTGCACTCAGGTGTGACCCAGGTGTGCTCAGATGTATCTCAGGTGTGCTCAGGTGTGCCCAGGTGTATCTCAGGTGTGACCCAGGTGTGTTCCAGGTTCCGTCATCCTGGAATTGTCCAAGGAGAAGCCCCAGGAGCGTCACCTGGATCGCCGGGGGGGGGTTCAGGTGTATCCAGGTGTCCCCAGGTGTATCCCAGGTGTATCCCAGGTGTGACCCAGGTGTGTTCCAGGTTCCGTGATCCTGGAGCTGTCCAAGGAGAAGCCCCAGGAGCGTCACCTGGATTGCCAGGGGGGGTTCAGGTGTGCTCAGGTGTATCCAGGTGTCCCCAGGTGCACTCAGGTGTGACCCAGGTGTGCTCAGATGTATCTCAGGTGTGCTCAGGTGTGCCCAGGTGTATCTCAGGTGTGACCCAGGTGTGTTCCAGGTTCCGTCATCCTGGAATTGTCCAAGGAGAAGCCCCAGGAGCGTCACCTGGATCGCCGGGGGGGGGTTCAGGTGTATCCAGGTGTCCCCAGGTGTATCCCAGGTGTATCCCAGGTGTGACCCAGGTGTGTTCCAGGTTCCGTGATCCTGGAGCTGTCCAAGGAGAAGCCCCAGGAGCGTCACCTGGATTGCCAGGGGGGGTTCAGGTGTGCTCAGGTGTATCCAGGTGTCCCCAGGTGCACTCAGGTGTGACCCAGGTGTGCTCAGATGTATCTCAGGTGTGCTCAGGTGTGCCCAGGTGTATCTCAGGTGTGACCCAGGTGTGTTCCAGGTTCCGTCATCCTGGAATTGTCCAAGGAGAAGCCCCAGGAGCGTCACCTGGATCGCCGGGGGGGGGTTCAGGTGTATCCAGGTGTCCCCAGGTGTATCCCAGGTGTATCCCAGGTGTGACCCAGGTGTGTTCCAGGTTCCGTGATCCTGGAGCTGTCCAAGGAGAAGCCCCAGGAGCGTCACCTGGAT
>JAVTVJ010003660.1:0-16782 GCA_034509425.1 Eopsaltria australis
TTTATAAGGGGAAGTTCTGGGTTGTTTTACGGCAAAATTTTGGGTCATTTTTGGGGCTATTTTTGGGGCTATTTTGGGGTCATTTTTGGGTCTATTTTCGGGGCCATTTCTGGGTCGTTTTCGAGGCCATTTTGGGCCCATATTTGGGTCAATTTTTGTGTTATTTTTCGGGGGAATTCTGGGCAACTTTTGGGTAATTTTTGGGTAATTTTGGGGTAATTTTTGGGCTTATTTCCCTGTCATTTATAGGGGGAATCTCTAGGTTTTTTTACGGCCAATTTTGGGTCATTTTCCGGGCCAATTTTGGGGCCATTTTGTGGCTATTTTTGGGTCTTTTTTTAATCACTTTTGATGCAATTTTTGGGTCATTTTTGGGGTTATTTTTGGGGCCATTTTCGGGCAATTTTTGCGTCATTTTTGGGTCATTTTTTGGGGCTGCTTTGGGCCTATTTTGGGTCATTTATAGGGGGAATTTTTGGCTCATTTTATGGCCAATTTTAGGTCATTTTTGGGGCCATTTTCCGGGCCATTTTAGGCTGATATTTGTGTCAGTTTTTGGGGTGATTTTTGGGGCGATTTTTGGGCCATTTTTTGGTCATATTTGGGTCATTTTTTGGGGCTGTTTTGGGCCTATTTTTGGGTCATTTAAGGGGGAATTTTGGCTCATTTTATACGCCATTTTGAGTCATTCTTTGAGGCAAATTTTTTTGGGCCATTTTTGTGGCTATTTTTGGTATTTTAAGCCACTTTGGGAATTTTTGGGGCTATTTTGGGGTCATTTTTGGGTCTATTTTCGGGGCCATTTCTGGGTCGTTTTCGAGGCCATTTTGGGCCCATATTTGGGTCAATTTTTGTGTTATTTTTCGGGCGAATTCTGGGCAACTTTTGGGTAATTTTGGGTAATTTTGGGGTAATTTTTGGGCTTATTTCCCTGTCATTTATAGGGGGAATCTCTAGGTTTTTTTACGGCCAATTTTGGGTCATTTTTCGGGCCAATTTTGGGGCCATTTTGTGGCTATTTTTGGGTCTTTTTTTAATCACTTTTGATGCAATTTTTGGTTCATTTTTGGGGTTATTTTTGGGGCCATTTTCGGGCAATTTTTGCGTCATTTTTGGGTCATTTTTTTGGGGCTGCTTTGGGCCTATTTTTGGGTCATTTATAGGGGGAATTTTTGGCTCATTTTATGGGCCAATTTTAGGTCATTTTTGGGGCCATTTTCGGGCCATTTTAGGCTGATATTTGTGTCAGTTTTTGGGGTGATTTTTGGGGCGATTTTTGGGCCATTTTTGGGTCATATTTGGGTCATTTTTTGGGGCTGTTTTGGGCCTATTTTTGGGTCATTTAAAGGGGAAATTTTTGGCTCATTTTACGGCCAATTTTGAGTCATTTTTGGGGCTATTTTTTTGGGCCATTTTGGGGCTATTTTTGGGTCATTTTTAAGCCACTTTTGGGCATATTTTTGGGGCCATTTCTGGGTCATTTTCTGGGCCATTTTGGGCCGATATTTGGGTCAAGTTTTGTGCCATTTTTGGGGCGATTTTTCGGTCATTTTTTGGGTCATTTTTGGGTCATTTTTTGGGACTTCTTTGGGCCTATTTTTTGGTCATTTATAGGGCTAATAGCGGGGTTAATTTAAGGCCGATAGGGTCAATTTGTTGCCATTTGGGGCCATTTTGGGGTATTTTTTGGTCATTTTTGGGTCATTTTTGGGTCTATTGTTGAGTCATTTTTGGGACACTGTTGGGTCATTTTTGGTTTATTGCTTTGGGCCATTTTTTGGTCAGTTTTGGGGCCATATTTGGTCTTTTTTTGGGTGATTCTTGGGGCTTTTTGGGGTCATTATTTTGTCAGTTTCGGGGCCATTTTGGGGCATTTTTGGGTGATTTTTGGGGCTTTTTAGGGGTTATATTTGGAGTGATTTTTGGGGCCATTTCTGGGTCATTTTTGGGTCATTTTTGCGGCTATTTTAGGCCTATTTTTTGGTCATTTGTTGGGGGAATTTTTGGCTCATTTCGGCCAAATTTTTGGTGCAATTTCTTGGTTATTTTTTTGAGGTCATTCTGGGGGCTATTTTTTGGGTATTTTTCAAGCTATTTGGGCTATTTTGGGACTATTCTGGCATTTCCCATGACATTTTGGCTCATATTTGGGTCAGTTTTTGAGTATTTTGGGAAGCTATTTTCTGGTCATTTTTGGGCCATATTTTGGTCATTGTTTTGGGTCATTTTTTGGGGCCATTTTTGAGTCATTTTTGGGTGTATTTTTGGGTCATTTTTGGGGTCATTTTTTGGGAATATTTGGGTCATTTTCGAGGCCATTTTTTAGTAATTTTTAAGCGATTTTTAAATTATTTTTGGGTCATTTTTGGGTGAGTTTTGGGCTGTTTTGGGCCTTTTTGTGGGTCCTTTATAGGGGAAATTTTGGATTATTTTACGGCCAATTATGAGTCATTTTTGGGGCCATTTTTGGAGCCATTTTGGGCCTATTTTGGGGTCAATTATAGGAGGAATTTCGGGGTTATTTTACGGCCAACTTTGGGTCATATTTGGGGCCATTTTAAGGTCATTTTGGGGCTATTTTTGCGTCAATTTTGGGTCATTTTTGGGGCTGTTTTGGGCCTTTTTTTGGGTCATTTATAGGGGTAATTTCTGGGTTAATTTAAGGCCAGATTGTGGGTCATTTTTTGAACCGCTTTTAGGGCCATTTTGGGGCTATTTTTGGGTTCTTTTTGGAGTCATTTTTTTGGGCCATGTTTGGGGGAATTTTTGGCTCATTTTTGGGCCCTTATTTGAGTCAATTTTTGAGTCATTTTGGGAGATTTTTGGGCCATTTTTGGGCGAATTTTTGGGGCTGTTTTGGGCTTTTTTTGGGTCATTTAATGTGGGAGTTTTTGGATCATTTTACGGCCAATTTTGGACCATTTTTGGGGCCGTTTTTTGCCAGTTCTTCGGCAAATTTTGGGTGAATTTTGGGGCTGTTTCGGGCCATTTTTGGGTCATTTAAAGGGGGAATTTTTGGCTCATTTTACGGCCAATTTTGAGTCATTTTTGGGGCTATTTTTAGGCCGTTTTGGGGCTATTTTTGGGTCATTTTAAAGCCATTTTTGGTACATTTTTTTTGGTCATTTTTGGTTATTTTTGGGGTCATATTTGGGGCTTTTTAGGGGTTATATTTGGAGTGATTTTTGGGGCCATTTCTGGGTCATTTTTGAGTCATTTTTTGCGGGTATTTTAGACCTATTTTTGGGTCATTTATAGGGGGAATTTTTGGCTCATTTGTCGGCCAAATTTTGGTCAATTTTGGGGTTATTTTTGGGTCATTTTTGGGGTTATTTTTGGGGCCATTTTTGGGCAATTTTTGCGTCATTTTTGGGTCATTTTTTGGGGCTTCTTTGGGCTCATTTTTGGGTCATTTATAGGGGTAATTTCTGGGTAAATTTAAGACCAGATTATGGGTCATTTTTTAAACCGCTTTTAGGGCCATTTTGGGGCTATTTTTGGGTTCTTTTTGGAGTCATTGTTTTGGGCCATTTTTGGGTGTATTTTTGGCTCATTTTTGGGCCCTTATTTGTATCAATTTTTGAGTCATTTTGGGAGATTTTTGGGCCATTTTTGGGTCATTTTTGGGGTCATTTTTTGCGGGTATTTTAGGCCTATTTTTGGGTCATTTGTTGGGGGAATTTTTGGCTCATTTTTCGGCCAAATTTTGGTCAATTTGGAGGTTATTTTTGGGGTCATTTTGGGGCTATTTTTGGGTTTTTTTTAAGCCAGTTTTGGGGCTATTTTTGGGACTAATTCTGGGTCATTTTCCATGACATTTTGGGCTCATATTTTGGTCAGTTTTTGAGTCATTTTTGGAGATATTTTCTGGTCATTTTTGGGTCATGTTTGGGTATTGTTTTGGGTCATTTTTTGGGGCCATTTTTGAGTCATTTTTGGGTGTATTTTTGGGCCTTTTTGTGGGTCATTTATAGGGGAAAATTTTGGATTATTTTACGGCCAATTTTGGGTCATTTTTGGGGCCATTTTTGGAGCCATTTTGGGGCTATTTTTGGGTTATTTTTCGGGTCTATTTTGGGACTATTTTTGGGTCAGTTATAGGAGGAATTTCGGGTTTTTTTTACGGCCAACTTTGGGTCATTTTAGGGGCCATTTTAAGGCCATTTTGGGGCTATTTTTGCATCAATTTTGGGTAATTTTTGGGTCTATTTTTGGGTCATTTTTGGGCCATTTTTGGATTATTTTTGTGCCATTTTTGAGTATTATATGGGGCCATTTTGTGGCTATTTTTGGGTCCTTTTTTAATCACTTTTGATGCCATTTTTGGGTCATTTTTTTGGTTATTTTTGGGGCCATTTTAGGGCAATTTTTGTGTCATTTTTGCGTCGTTTTTTGGGGCTGCTTTGGGCCTTTTTTTGGGTCATTTATAGGGGTTATTTCTGGGTTAATTTAAGGCCAGATTATGGGTCATTTTTTGAACCGCTTTTAGGGCCATTTTGGGGCTATTTTTGGGTTCTTTCTGGAGTCATTGTTTTGGGCAATTTTTGGGTGTATTTTTGGGTCATTTTTGGGCCCTTATTTGAGTCAATTTTTGAGTCATTTTGGGCCATTTTTGGGCCATTTTTGAGTCATTTTTGGGGTCATTTTTTGGGAATATTTGGGTCATTTTCGAGGCCATTTTTTAGTAATTTTTAAGCGATTTTTGGGTTATTTTTGGGTCATTTTTGGGAGAATTTTTGGGCTGTTTTGGGCCTTTTCGTGGGTCATTTATAGGGGAAAATTTGAATTATTTTACGGCCAATTTTGGGTCATTTTTGGGGCCATTTTTTGAGCCATTTTGGGGCTATTTTTGGGTTATTTTTCGGGTCTATTTTGGGCCTATTTTTGGGTCAATTATAGGAGGAATTTCGGGGTTATTTTACAGCCAACTTTGGGTCATATTTGGGGCCATTTTAAGGTCATTTTGGGGCTATTTTTGCGTCAATTTTGGGTCATTTTTGGGTCTATTTTTGGGTCATTTTTGGGTCATATTTGGGTCATTTTTTGGGGCTGTTTTGGGCCTATTTTTGGGTCATTTAAAGGGGAAATTTTTGGCTCATTTTACGGCCAATTTTGAGTCATTTTTGGGGCTATTTTTTTGGGCCATTTTGGGGCTATTTTTGGGTCATTTTTAAGCCACTTTTGGGCATATTTTTGGGGCCATTTCTGGGTCATTTTCTGGGCCATTTTGGGCCGATATTTGGGTCAAGTTTTGTGCCATTTTTGGGGCGATTTTTCGGTCATTTTTTGGGTCATTTTTGGGTCATTTTTTGGGACTTCTTTGGGCCTATTTTTGGGTCATTTATAGGGCTAATAGCGGGGTTAATTTAAGGCCAGATTATGGGTCATTTTTGTTGCCAATTTTGGGGCCATTTTGGGGTATTTTTGGGTCATTTTTGGGTCATTTTTGGGTCTATTGTTGAGTCATTTTTGGGACACTGTTGGGTCATTTTTTGGGTTATTGCTTTGGGCCATTTTTTGGTCAGTTTTGGGGCCATATTTGGTCTTTTTTTGGGTGATTCTTGGGGCTTTTTGGGGTCATTATTTTGTCAGTTTCGGGGCCATTTTTGGGCATTTTTGGGTGATTTCTGGGGCTTTTTAGGGGTTATATTTGGAGTGATTTTTGGGGCCATTTCTGGGTCATTTTTGGGTCATTTTTTGCGGCTATTTTAGGCCTATTTTTTGGTCATTTGTTGGGGGAATTTTTGGCTCATTTTTCGGCCAAATTTTGGTCAATTTTGGGGTTATTTTTGAGGTCATTTTGGGGCTATTTTTGGGTTATTTTCAAGCTATTTTGGGGCTATTTTTGGGACTAATTCTGGGTCATTTTCCATGACATTTTGGGCTCATATTTGGGTCAGTTTTTGAGTCATTTTTGGAGCTATTTTCTGGTCATTTTTGGGCCATATTTGGGTCATTGTTTTGGGTCATTTTTTGGGGCCATTTTTGAGTCATTTTTGGGTCATTTTTGGGGTCATTTTTTGGGAATATTTGGGTCATTTTCGAGGCCATTTTTTAGTAATTTTTAAGCGATTTTTAAATTATTTTTGGGTCATTTTTGGGTGAGTTTTGGGCTGTTTTGGGCCTTTTTGTGGGTCATTTATAGGGGAAATTTTGGATTATTTTACGGCCAATTATGAGTCATTTTTGGGGCCATTTTTGGAGCCATTTTGGGCCTATTTTTGGGTCAATTATAGGAGGAATTTCGGGGTTATTTTACGGCCAACTTTGGGTCATATTTGGGGCCATTTTAAGGTCATTTTGGGGCTATTTTTGCGTCAATTTTGGGTCATTTTTGGGGCTGTTTTGGGCCTTTTTTTGGGTCATTTATAGGGGTAATTTCTGGGTTAATTTAAGGCCAGATTGTGGGTCATTTTTTGAACCGCTTTTAGGGCCATTTTGGGGCTATTTTTGGGTTCTTTTTGGAGTCATTGTTTTGGGCCATGTTTGGGGGAATTTTTGGCTCATTTTTGGGCCCTTATTTGAGTCAATTTTTGAGTCATTTTGGGAGATTTTTGGGCCATTTTTGGGCGAATTTTTGGGGCTGTTTTGGGCTTTTTTTGGGTCATTTAATGTGGTAATTTTTGGATCATTTTACGGCCAATTTTGGACCATTTTTGGGGCCGTTTTTTGCCAGTTCTTCGGCAAATTTTGGGTGAATTTTGGGGCTGTTTCGGGCCATTTTTGGGTCATTTAAAGGGGGAATTTTTGGCTCATTTTACGGCCAAATTTTGAGTCATTTTTGGGGCTATTTTTAGGCCGTTTTGGGGCTATTTTTGGGTCATTTTTAAGCCATTTTTGGTACATTTTTTTTTGGTCATTTTTGGTTATTTTTGGGGTAATATTTGGGGCTTTTTAGGGGTTATATTTGGAGTGATTTTTGGGGCCATTTCTGGGTCATTTTTGAGTCATTTTTTGCGGGTATTTTAGACCTATTTTTGGGTCATTTATAGGGGGAATTTTTGGCTCATTTTTCGGCCAAATTTTGGTCAACTTTGGGGTTATTTTTGGGTCATTTTTTGGGTTATTTTTGGGGCCATTTTTGGGCAATTTTTGCGTCATTTTTGGGTCATTTTTTGGGGCTGCTTTGGGCTCATTTTTGGGTCATTTATAGGGGTAATTTCTGGGTAAATTTAAGACCAGATTATGGGTCATTTTTTAAACCGCTTTTAGGGCCATTTTGGGGCTATTTTTGGGTTCTTTTTGGAGTCACTGTTTTGGGCCATTTTTGGGTGTATTTTTGGGTCATTTTTGGGCCCTTATTTGAGTCAATTTTTGAGTCATTTTGGGAGATTTTTGGGCCATTTTTGGGTCATTTTTGGGGTCATTTTTTGCGGGTATTTTAGGCCTATTTTTGGGTCATTTGTTGGGGGAATTTTTGGCTCATTTTTCGGCCAAATTTTGGTCAATTTGGAGGTTATTTTTGGGGTCATTTTGGGGCTATTTTTGGGTTTTTTTTAAGCCAGTTTTGGGGCTATTTTTGGGACTAATTCTGGGTCATTTTCCATGACATTTTGGGCTCATATTTGGGTCAGTTTTTGAGTCATTTTTGGAGCTATTTTCTGGTCATTTTTGGGTCATGTTTGGGTATTGTTTTGGGTCATTTTTTAGGGCCATTTTTGAGTCATTTTTGGGTGTATTTTTGGGCCTTTTTGTGGGTCATTTATAGGGGAAAATTTTGGATTATTTTAAGGCCAATTTTGGGTCATTTTTGGGGCCATTTTTGGAGCCATTTTGGGGCTATTTTTGGGTTATTTTTCGGGTCTATTTTGGGACTATTTTTGGGTCAGTTATAGGAGGAATTTCGGGGTTTTTTTACGGCCAACTTTGGGTCATTTTAGGGGCCATTTTAAGGCCATTTTGGGGCTATTTTTGCATCAATTTTGGGTAATTTTTGGGTCTATTTTTGGGTCATTTTTGGGCCATTTTTGGATTATTTTTGTGCCATTTTTGAGTATTATATGGGGCCATTTTGTGGCTATTTTTGGGTCCTTTTTTAATCACTTTTGATGCCATTTTATGGTCATTTTTTTGGTTATTTTTGGGGCCATTTTAGGGCAATTTTTGTGTCATTTTTGCGTCGTTTTTTGGGGCTGCTTTGGGCCGATTTTTGGGTCATTTATAGGGGTTATTTCTGGGTTAATTTAAGGCCAGATTATGGGTCATTTTTTGAACCGCTTTTAGGGCCATTTTGGGGCTATTTTTGGGTTCTTTCTGGAGTCATTGTTTTGGGCAATTTTTTGGTGTATTTTTGGGTCATTTTTGGGCCCTTATTTGAGTCAATTTTTGAGTCATTTTGGGCCATTTTTGGGCCATTTTTGAGTCATTTTTGTGGTCATTTTTTGGGAATATTTGGGTCATTTTCGAGGCCATTTTTTAGTAATTTTTAAGCGATTTTTGGGTTATTTTTGGGTCATTTTTGGGAGAATTTTGGGGCTGTTTTGGGCCTTTTCGTGGGTCATTTATAGGGGAAAATTTGAATTATTTTACGGCCAATTTTGGGTAATTTTTGGGGCCATTTTTTGAGCCATTTTGGGGCTATTTTTGGGTTATTTTTCGGGTCTATTTTGGGCCTATTTTTGGGTCAATTATAGGAGGAATTTCGGGGTTATTTTACGGCCAACTTTGGGTCATATTTGGGGCCATTTTAAGGTCATTTTTGGGCTATTTTTGCGTCAATTTTGGGTCATTTTTGGGTCTATTTTTGGGTCATTTTTGGGTCATTTGTGGGGCCATTTTTTGGTCATTCTTGGGGCGTTTCTGAGTCATTTTCTGGGCTATTTGGGGCCCATATTTGGGTCAATTTTTGTGTCATTTTTGGAGCAAATTTTGGCCATTTTTGGGTCATTATTGGGCCATTTTTGGGACTATTTTTGTTCAATTTTTAGTGATTTATAAGGGGAAGTTCTGGGTTGTTTTACTGCAAATTTTTGGGTCATTTTTGGGGCTATTTTTGGGGCTATTTTGGGGTCATTTTTGGGTCTATTTTCGGGGCCATTTCTGGGTCGTTTTCGAGGCCCTTTTGGGCCCATATTTGGGTCAATTTTTGTGTTATTTTTCGGGCGAATTCTGGGCAACTTTTGGGTAATTTTGGGGTAATTTTGGGGTAATTTTTGGGCTTATTTCCCTGTCATTTATAGGGGGAATCTCTAGGTTTTTTTACGGCCAATTTTGGGTCATTTTTCGGGCCAATTTTGGGGCCATTTTGTGGCTATTTTTGGGTCTTTTTTTAATCACTTTTGATGCAATTTTTGGGTCTTTTTTTAATCACTTTTGATGCAATTTTTGGGTCATTTTTGGGGTTATTTTTGGGGCCATTTTCGGGCAATTTTTGCGTCATTTTTGGGTCATTTTTTGGGGCTGCTTTGGGCCTATTTTTGGGTCATTTATAGGGGGAATTTTTGGCTCATTTTATGGGCTAATTTTAGGTCATTTTTGGGGCCATTTTCCGGGCCATTTTAGGCTGATATTTGTGTCAGTTTTTGGGGTGATTTTTGGGGCGATTTTTGGGCCATTTTTGGGTCATATTTGGGTCATTTTTTGGGGCTGTTTTGGGCCATTTTTGGGTCATTTAAAGGGGAAATTTTTGGCTCATTTTACGGCCAATTTTGAGTCATTTTTGGGGCTATTTTTTGGGCCATTTTGGGGCTATTTTTGGGTCATTTTTAAGCCACTTTTGGGCATATTTTTGGGGCCATTTCTGGGTCATTTTCTGGGCCATTTTGGGCTGATATTTGGGTCAAGTTTTGTGCCATTTTTGGGGCGATTTTTCGGTCATTTTTTGGGTCATTTTTGGGTCATTTTTTGGGACTTCTTTGGGCCTATTTTTGGGTCATTTATAGGGCTAATAGTGGGGTTAATTTAAGGCCAGATTATGGGTCATTTTTGTTGCCAATTTTGGGGCCATTTTGGGGTATTTTTGGGTCATTTTTGGGTCATTTTTGGGTCATTTTTTGGTCTATTGTTGAGTCATTTTTGGGACACTGTTGGGTCATTTTTGGTTTATTGCTTTGGGCCATTTTTTGGTCAGTTTTGGGGCCATATTTGGTCTTTTTTTGGGTGATTCTTGGGGCTTTTGGGGTCATTATTTTGTCAGTTTCGGGGCCATTTTTGGGCATTTTTGGGTGATTTTTGGGGCTTTTTAGGGGTTATATTTGGAGTGATTTTGGGGCCATTTCTGGGTCATTTTTGGGTCATTTTTTGCGGCTATTTTAGGCCTATTTTTGGGTCATTTGTTGGGGGAATTTTTGGCTCATTTTTCGGCCAAATTTTGGTTAATTTTGGGGTTATTTTTGAGGTCATTTTGGGGCCATTTTTGGGTTATTTTTAAGCCATTTTGGGGCTATTTTTGGGACTAATTCTGGGTCATTTTCCAGGACATTTTGGGCTCATATTTGGGTCAGTTTTTGAGTCATTTTTGGAGCTATTTTCTGGTCATTTTTGGGACATATTTGGGTCATTGTTTTGGGTCATTTTTTGGGGCCATTTTTGAGTCATTTTTGGGTGTATTTTGGGGTCATTTTTGGGGTCATTTTTTGGGAATATTTGGGTCATTTTCGAGGCTATTTTTTAGTAATTTTTAAGCGATTTTTAAATTATTTTTGGGTCATTTTTGGGTGAGTTTTGGGCTGTTTTGGGCCTTTTTGTGGGTCATTTATAGGGGAAATTTTGGATTATTTTACGGCCAATTATGAGTCATTTTTGGGGCCATTTTTGGAGCCATTTTGGGCCTATTTTTGGGTCAATTATAGGAGGAATTTCGGGGTTATTTTACTGCCAACTTTGGGTCATATTTGGGGCCATTTTAAGGTCATTTTGGGGCCATTTTTGCGTCAATTTTGGGTCATTTTTGGGGCTGTTTTGGGCCTTTTTTGGGTCATTTATAGGGGTAATTTCTGGGTTAATTTAAGGCCAGATTGTGGGTCATTTTTTGAACCGCTTTTAGGGCCATTTTGGGGCTATTTTTGGGTTCTTTTTGGAGTCATTGTTTTGGGCCATGTTTGGGGGAATTTTTGGCTCATTTTTGGGCCCTTATTTGAGTCAATTTTTGAGTGATTTTGGGAGATTTTTGGGCCATTTTTGGGCCATTTTTGGGCGAATTTTTGGGGCTGTTTTGGGCTTTTTTTGGGTCATTTAATGTGGGAATTTTTGGATCATTTTACGGCCAATTTTGGACCATTTTTGGGGCCGTTTTTGGCCAGTTCTTCGGCAAATTTTGGGTGAATTTTGGGGCTGTTTCGGGCCATTTTTGGGTCATTTAAAGGGGGAATTTTTGGCTCATTTTACGGCCAAATTTTGAGTCATTTTTGGGGGTATTTTTAGGCTGTTTTGGGGCTATTTTTGGGTCATTTTTAAGCCATTTTTGGTACATTTTTTTTGGTCATTTTTGGTTATTTTTGGGGTCATATTTGGGGCTTTTTAGGGGTTATATTTGGAGTGATTTTTGGGGCCATTTCTGGGTCATTTTTGAGTCATTTTTTGCGGGTATTTTAGACCTATTTTTGGGTCATTTATAGGGGGAATTTTTGGCTCATTTGTCGGCCAAATTTTGGTCAACTTTGGGGTTATTTTTGGGTCATTTTTGGGGTTATTTTTGGGGCCATTTTTGGGTAAGTTTTGCGTCATTTTTGGGTCATTTTTTGGGGCTGCTTTGGGCTCATTTTTGGGTCATTTATAGGGGTAATTTCTGGGTAAATTTAAGACCAGATTATGGGTCATTTTTTAAACCGCTTTTAGGGCCATTTTGGGGCTATTTTTGGGTTCTTTTTGGAGTCATTGTTTTGGGCCATTTTTGGGTGTATTTTTGGCTCATTTTTGGGCCCTTATTTGTATCAATTTTTGAGTCATTTTGGGAGATTTTTGGGCCATTTTTGGGTCATTTTTGGGGTCATTTTTTGCGGGTATTTTAGGCCTATTTTTGGGTCATTTGTTGGGGGAATTTTTGGCTCATTTTTCGGCCAAATTTTGGTCAATTTGGAGGTTATTTTTGGGGTCATTTTGGGGCTATTTTTGGGTTTTTTTTAAGCCAGTTTTGGGGCTATTTTTGGGACTAATTCTGGGTCATTTTCCATGACATTTTGGGCTCATATTTTGGTCAGTTTTTGAGTCATTTTTGGAGATATTTTCTGGTCATTTTTGGGTCATGTTTGGGTATTGTTTTGGGTCATTTTTTGGGGCCATTTTTGAGTCATTTTTGGGTGTATTTTTGGGCCTTTTTGTGGGTCATTTATAGGGGAAAATTTTGGATTATTTTACGGCCAATTTTGGGTCATTTTTGGGGCAATTTTTGGAGCCATTTTGGGGCTATTTTTGGGTTATTTTTCGGGTCTATTTTGGGACTATTTTTGGGTCAGTTATAGGAGGAATTTCGGGGTTTTTTTACGGCCAACTTTGGGTCATTTTAGGGGCCATTTTAAGGCCATTTTGGGGCTATTTTTGCATCAATTTTGGGTAATTTTTGGGTATATTTTTGGGTCATTTTTGGGCCATTTTTGGATTATTTTTGTGCCATTTTTGAGTATTATATGGGGCCATTTTGTGGCTATTTTTGGGTCCTTTTTTAATCACTTTTGATGCCATTTTTGGGTCATTTTTTTGGTTATTTTTGGGGCCATTTTAGGGCAATTTTTGTGTCATTTTTGCGTCGTTTTTTGGGGCTGTTTTGGGCCTATATTTGGGTCATTTATAGGGGTTATTTCTGGGTTAATTTAAGGCCAGATTATGGGTCATTTTTTGAACCGCTTTTAGGGCCATTTTGGGGCTATTTTTGGGTTCTTTCTGGAGTCATTGTTTTGGGCAATTTTTTGGTGTATTTTTGGGTCATTTTTGGGCCCTTATTTGAGTCAATTTTTGAGTCATTTTGGGCCATTTTTGGGCCATTTTTGAGTCATTTTTGTGGTCATTTTTTGGGAATATTTGGGTCATTTTCGAGGCCATTTTTTAGTAATTTTTAAGCGATTTGTGGGTTATTTTTGGGTCATTTTTGGGAGAATTTTGGGGCTGTTTTGGGCCTTTTCGTGGGTCATTTATAGGGGAAAATTTGAATTATTTTACGGCCAATTTTGGGTCATTTTTGGGGCCATTTTTTGAGCCATTTTGGGGCTATTTTTGGGTTATTTTTCGGGTCTATTTTGGGCCTATTTTTGGGTCAATTATAGGAGGAATTTCGGGGTTATTTTACGGCCAACTTTGGGTCATATTTGGGGCCATTTTAAGGTCATTTTGGGGCTATTTTTGCGTCAATTTTGGGTCATTTTTGGGTCTATTTTGGGGTCATTTTTGGGTCATTTGTGGGGCCATTTTTGGGTCATTCTTGGGGCGTTTCTGAGTCATTTTCTGGGCTATTTTGGGCCCATATTTGGGTCAATTTTTGTGTCATTTTTGGAGCAAATTTTGGCCATTTTTGGGTCATTATTGGGCCATTTTTGGGACTATTTTTGTTCAATTTTTTAGTGATTTATAAGGGGAAGTTCTGGGTTGTTTTACTGCAAATTTTTGGGTCATTTTTGGGGCTATTTTTGGGGCTATTTTGGGGTCATTTTTTGGTCTATTTTCGGGGCCATTTCTGGGTCGTTTTCGAGGCCATTTTGGGCCCATATTTGGGTCAATTTTTGTGTTATTTTTCGGGCGAATTCTGGGCAACTTTGGGGTAATTTTTGGGTAATTTTGGGGTAATTTTTGGGCTTATTTCCCTGTCATTTATAGGGGGAATCTCTAGGTTTTTTTACGGCCAATTTTGGGTCATTTTTCGGGCCAATTTTGGGGCCATTTTGTGGCTATTTTTGGGTCTTTTTTTAATCACTTTTGATGCAATTTTTGGGTCTTTTTTTAATCACTTTTGATGCAATTTTTGGGTCATTTTTGGGGTTATTTTTGGGGCCATTTTCGGGCAATTTTTGCGTCATTTTTGGGTCATTTTTTGGGGCTGCTTTGGGCCTATTTTTGGGTCATTTATATGGGGAATTTTTGGCTCATTTTATGGCCAATTTTAGGTCATTTTTGGGGCCATTTTCCGGGCCATTTTAGGCTGATATTTGTGTCAGTTTTTGGGGTGATTTTTGGGGCGATTTTTGGGCCATTTTTTGGTCATATTTGGGTCATTTTTTGGGGCTGTTTTGGGCCTATTTTTGGGTCATTTAAAGGGGAAATTTTTGGCCCATTTTACGGCCAATTTTGAGTCATTTTTGGGGCTATTTTTTGGGCCATTTTGGGGCTATTTTTGGGTCATTTTTAAGCCACTTTTGGGCATATTTTTGGGGCCATTTCTGGGTCATTTTCTGGGCCATTTTGGGCTGATATTTGGGTCAAGTTTTGTGCCATTTTTGGGGCGATTTTTCGGTCATTTTTTGCGTCATTTTTTGGGTCATTTTTGGGTCATTTTTTGGGACTTCTTTGGGCCTATTTTTGGGTCATTTATAGGGCTAATAGCGGGGTTAATTTAAGGCCAGATTATGGGTCATTTTTGTTGCCAATTTTGGGGCCATTTTGGGGTATTTTTGGGTCATTTTTGGGTCATTTTTGGGTCTATTGTTGAGTCTTTTTTGGGACACTGTTGGGTCATTTTTGGTTAATTGCTTTGGGCCATTTTTTGGTCAGTTTTGGGGCCATATTTGGTCTTTTTTTGGGTGATTCTTGGGGCTTTTTGGGGTCATTATTTTGTCAGTTTCGGGGCCATTTTTTGGCATTTTTGGGTGATTTTTGGGGCTTTTTAGGGGTTATATTTGGAGTGATTTTTGGGGCCATTTCTGGGTCATTTTTGGGTCATTTTTTGCGGCTATTTTAGGCCTATATTTGGGTCATTTGTTGGGGGAATTTTTGGCTCATTTTTCGGCCAAATTTTGGTCAATTTTGGGGTTATTTTTGGGGTCATTTTGGGGCTATTTTTGGGTTAATTTTAAGCCATTTTGGGGCTATTTTTGGGACTAATTCTGGGTCATTTTCCAGGACATTTTGGGCTCATATTTGGGTCAGTTTTTGAGTCATTTTTGGAGCTATTTTCTGGTCATTTTTGGGCCATATTTGGGTCACTGTTTTGGGTCATTTTTTGGGGCCATTTTTGAGTCATTTTTGGGTGTATTTTTGGGTCATTTTTGGGGTCATTTTTTGGGAATATTTGGGTCATTTTCGAGGCCATTTTTTAGTAATTTTTAAGCGATTTTTAAATTATTTTTGGGTCATTTTTGGTGAGTTTTGGGCTGTTTTGGGCCTTTTTGTGGGTCATTTATAGGGGAAATTTTGGATTATTTTACGGCCAATTATGAGTCATTTTTGGGGCCATTTTTGGGTCATTTTTTGGGACTTCTTTGGGCCTATTTTTGGGTCATTTATAGGGCTAATAGCGGGGTTAACTTAAGGCCAGATTATGGGTCATTTTTGTTGCCAATTTTGGGGCCATTTTGGGGTATTTTTGGGCCATTTTTTGGTCAGTTTTGGGGCCATATTTGGTTTTTTTTTGGGTGATTCTTGGGGCTTTTTGGGGTCATTATTTTGTCAGTTTCGGGGCCATTTTTGTGCATTTTTGGGTGATTTTTGGGGCTTTTTAGGGGTTATATTTGGAGTGATTTTTGGGGCCATTTCTGGGTCATTTTTGGGTCATTTTTTGCGGCTATTTTAGGCCTATTTTTGGGTCATTTGTTGGGGGAATTTTTGGCTCATTTTTCGGACAAATTTTGGTCAATTTGGGGGTTATTTTTGGGGTCATTTTGGGGCTATTTTTGGGTTATTTTTAAGCCATTTTGGGGCTATTTTTGGGACTAATTCTGGGTCATTTTCCAGGACATTTTGGGCTCATATTTGGGTCATTGTTTTGGGTCATTTTTTGGGGCCATTTTTGGAGCTATTTTCTGGTCATTTTTGGGCCATATTTGGGTCATTGTTTTGGGAATATTTAGGTCATTTTCGAGGCCATTTTTTAGTAATTTTTAAGCGATTTTTTAATTATTTTTGGGTCATTTTTGGGTGAGTTTTGGGCTGTTTTGGGCCTTTTTGTGGGTCATTTATAGGGGAAATTTTGGATTATTTTACGGCCAATTATGAGTCATTTTTGGGGCCATTTTTGGAGCCATTTTGGGCCTATTTCTGGGTCAATTATAGGAGGAATTTCGGGGTTATTTTACGGCCAACTTTGGGTCATATTTGGGGCCATTTTAAGGTCATTTTGGGGCTATTTTTGCGTCAATTTTGGGTCATTTTTGGGTCTATTTTTGGGTCATTTTTGGGTCATTTGTGGGGCCATTTTTGGGTCATTCGTGGGGCGTTTCTGAGTCATTTTCTGGGCTATCTGGGGCCCATATTTGGGTCAATTTTTGTGTCATTTTTGGAGCAAATTTTGGCCATTTTTGGGTTTATTATTGGGCCATTTTTGGGACTATTTTTGTTTAATTTTTTAGTGATTTATAAGGGGAAGTTCTGGGTTGTTTTACGGCAAATTTTGGGGTCATTTTTGGGGCTATTTTTGGGGCTATTTTGGGGTCATTTTTGGGTCTATTTTCGGGGCCATTTCTGGGTCGTTTTCGAGGCCATTTTGGGCCCATATTTGGGTCAATTTTTGTGTTATTTTTCGGGCGAATTCTGGGCAACTTTTGGGTACTTTTTGGGTAATTTTGGGGTAATTTTTGGGCTTATTTCCCTGTCATTTATAGGGGGAATCTCTAGGTTTTTTTACGGCCAATTTTGGGTCATTTTTCGGGCCAATTTTGGGGCCATTTTGTGGCTATTTTTTGGTCTTTTTTTAATCACTTTTGA